>CAUHTR010000856.1:0-100603 GCA_959609185.1 Schmidtea polychroa | reverse complement strand
TTACCATTAATTCCTCCACGATCTTGCCGGGCAGGCTTGAATATTGTTGGTTTGGCATGTTGGGCAAGGTGGGAAATGGGTTTTAAAGTGATGAAAAAATGAAAGTGTAGACTATATAAGAGAGATTACGAGGGATAACCGACAATGAAAAATAGGATAGGATAGGAAAAGACACTACAGTTTGTTTATACAAACCATGATGAAATAATGACCTTTACAATGTCTTTATTACCAGTGCTTTGTACTTTGCACTGTGCATGCACTGAACATGTAATAGTATTACATAATATTTTTAAACATAAAATTTAACAAATATATATTAACTATAATATTTAACAAATAATAATAATATTAAACTAAAAATAATAATTTTAACAAATAATAATAATTACAAATATTATTTACAATAATTAAAATAGTCAACAATCATACAGTATACATTTATTAACCATCAAATTTTTATACAACAACCATGCCAAACAGTGTTGACCACACATGTTTGAGTCAATGGATTTTGAAACATAGTTTTATTATATACAATAGGTTTCCAATTGTTTGAAGTTTTGATATCAACAAAGCAGGATAATAGAAACCCATAGGATCGAATACGAATATATTACTAGGTTTCACATATATAGCTATCCATTTTCCACCCAAGATGAGACGAATGAGTATTGACGATTATGGCTTGATTATTGCTCAAATAAGGATTTTATCGAGAGGAAAAACACCTACAAATTCATTTCCTAATATTTGTTTTCCAATTCGATTAACCTGAACAGAACTACTTTAATAAAATTAAACAGTATCAAAAAACTTACTCCATGACAACTTTTTGTGTTTCTGTATACATTTATACTAGCACGGTTCTATTTGCAGTAATTTGAACTTCATTTTCAAATACTCCATATATTTAAACATGTACCGGTTCAGTGATAGCTTTTGCAAACTTAATATCCAGTCGTAAATTCCCGTTTTGTGGTAGTTGACTCTGATTTAAATCAAAATCAGGGCTAAAACAAATGTAAAAATGGATATTTGCTTTTAAATTCTTCTAGAGTAATTCCACAATTCAAGTTTTTATCTAAGTACCCAGATTTCTAACAATACTCTGCATATATGTCGCACAGTAATTATCGCTTTCGAAATCTTGAGTATATGTTTCTCTATAATCAGTATTTTTCGACAAAGTCAATGAAGTAACACCAAATTTTTGAAATTGAGCTGGAAGCAGTATAAGATCCATTATATTGCGTTTCACTTTGAAATGTTACCAGAATAAAATTAGGCATTCTTCTGTCACCAAATATTTGTTCTTTATAGAATGATGAAGCACCTTTAGCAATAGCAAATTGTACAATTTCCTTTGTTTTTAATGGATAAATTGCATGTTTTGAATTAAGACCCAATTGATGACCAGCTAATACTGACGGGTCTACTCGAACTCTTCTCACCAATATTTTTGCATCAACTAATTGACATATTGGTGCACCAGTTGCACTAGTAAGAGATAATGCAGAATCGGACCTTTTCAATCTAATGTGTACATTAACTCCTGGTAGCAAATATTTCGGTTGATCCATAAAATCGAGTTGTAATGATGAGCACATAGTGAATGATTTTGAGCCTTTAACCCACTTTTTTCTTTCATCATCTGTTGCAGCATAACCCATAGGTGTAAGACAGGTATTTTTAGTATCAGAATTGTAATTTAAAATAGTTTCTATCAAAGCCTTGTGAATGAATGTATTATTTCCGCCCTCAATCTTGATATTATTAAATCCCAACACTGCATCTTTAAATAGAGTATGAAACATGAAATTGTTCGGTATTACATCTGCATTGGCATCCAAAACTTTTCTATCTTTATCTACAACCTTGATCTGGACAGTCAATAAAGTATCGTTCAAATCTAAATATTCAGTTTGCGAACCATTAATATAAAACTCGATATCATTTCTACTATCAGTAATTGAATTCATAGGAAAAACTTCCTCAAATGCCCCAAATTCTATTACAGCTTGAGGCGATGGTCTATCAAATATACATAATTCGGATTTACCACAATCATTTTGCAAATATAGTTCCATGTCCTTTCATTCGTTTGTTTATACGCGATATTCCATGTCCTTTACGTTTTGGAGCTGGGGCTGGAGGCGTATCTTTTTGAAACATACCAGCAACTCCAGGTAGAACCTTCCCTAACTCAGCTAAAGCATTTGTTTTTAGGGATGGTAATATTTTCTGTTCATTCATAATAACATCTTTGGCAGTTTTCATACCAAACTACCAATACGTTTAAGAATAGGAAGTGCAAATCTTCCTATTGTTTTTAACCAACCTGATCCGTACTGTTTACCAATAAAATATGGTAATTCACCGCCAGATTGGCTATCACTATACATACTAATAATATCGGAATTAGCCATCTACTTTACGAAAATGTAGTGTCAAATGAGTTTTTGAGTCTTTTGGAAAGTTTATAAGTTTTCCACTATCGTCACGAATATTTATTTCTATATTGTTTATACATGAGCTTGAAATTGGTAAATACATGGGATTATCTATATTTATATTGACAACTTCATCATGTTCATATTTTCCAATCCATACCGATTTCAAAAGAGGAACACTGGAATCACCAACAATAATAGGCTCAATAATATTAGTATATATGAACATTTGTTGATGATGTTCAAGTATTCTTGGTTTACGTATACCAGCCGATTTTTCCCGATATTGCTGCTTCTCTAATCCAAGTGTATTTGTCAAATTTTTATCAAATGTAACTTCGCAAATGTCATCATTCAAACTGAATGTAAATAACAGATCTTTCACAATGTCCAAACTTTTAAATATGTGTGAACAATTGTACTTTAAATATTTAAGTAACACATCAAGTTTATCAATATATAATTCGTCAGCAAAGGTGAATGATTCTTCAACTTCATTATTATACGACACAGATATTTTGATTTCTTCTCTCATTACACTGTTTGCTTCAAATAGATTAAAGCGTAATAAATATTCGGTTTCCATAACTTCATTTTTCAACTTATTGCAACCCAATCGTTTGGCATCTTCAATATATTCGAATGTTATTGTAAATGGTTTAAAATCACAACTGATATTTAATCCATCCTTGTAAAACATAGAGCAGTGCTGATCTAATATCTGATTTGGAATATGATATGTTTTATCATAATTACTGATAATAAAGATACCGCTACATGTTTTCATAGCATTCCTTTTGAAATCAATCTTACATTGACTATAAAATGGGAATGTGTTGTACACGAATGTAAAATCTTGCAGTGCAACTTCCCAGTCCCCATTTAAAGAAATCGGATTCTGGAGATTGACCATAAATTTACTGGCTTGATTGTCTGGATGATTAATGGGCAACTATTGCTTGGTAAAATAGTATAAAAATTCACTTTACTAGATCCTTTTCTGATATCCATGATGGGTTTTGATAACCATGCCATTTGACATAGTATTGTTTATCCTTGCCGACCTTTTTAGTTTTCAATATCTTTTGAATTCTAAATACTTTTGGAGGAGGAATAACTTGTAATTCTTGCTCATAAAATTTTCCTTGTACAATATTGTTATCATAATCACTGATGACATACATTACAGGATTCTGACTAGTATTTATTTTTGAAATTACAAAGACTTCATCACTCCAATTTGTATCGAAATTTTTAATAAATGGTGATGCACTAATTTTACTAATTCTAATTCTAACTTTATATTTAGGTTTTGCAATTTTTACAGATTTCTTAGAAGTCAATGTTTTTGATGTAATATCAACCGGTCTTAATCCATTAAGTCCTCGATGTGATGAATGATTATAACTTGTTATTATTTTCGGTAAAGCATTTACCCATTTTTATATTACCTTGATGCACGAATAATTTCTTTAATCTATCTCTCAATGTTCTGTTAAATCTTTCAACATGAGCAGCTTTGTATTGAGAATGTACCGAGTAATGGTTTATTTTCAATTTATTGAGGATTTGCTTGACTTTACTGTTGTAGAATTCTTTACCTATAATAATAATAATAATAATACTAATAATAATAATAATAATAATAATAATAATAATAATAATAATAATAAATAATATAATAATAATAATAATACCTAAATCCGTTTGCAAGTTATTAGGATGTCCATCTTTAAATAAAATATTAATTGCCTTGGACATTTCATCTGAAGATTTTGCCTTGACGGGTATTGCTCGGGCAAACCGACTGAATACATCAATACATGTTAAAATATATTTATTCCCATTGTTAATTTTCGAATAAGGTATCATCTCCATCAAATTCCATTTGCCATAAATCTTTATTCCATATGTTTTATATACTCTTTTGGGAATCGTTTCTGCATTGGTTTTTCAAACTGTACGCAAGCTGGTCTGATAACACTTCTGGGTTTCCTTTTTCGAATTCGGAACTCTTTTGTTTAATTTTGCCACTCCAACCGAAACCGGCTTCGTCTTCGGGGTTTCGTCCAAATCTTCTCCATTACAACAGAAGATTTAATATTAAACTTTATGTCTGGTAATGAAGGATTAGCACCCATTGTTTATGATCGACTTCCTATTATTCCACCTAATAATGATATTGCTAAAGGTATCAATGCACCGATAAATCCCCCTTGTTGTTTATATAGTAATTTTTCTCATTTGTTGACGATTTTTATTATTTACTAATGATAGCAAAGGTTTCCTATGTTTACTCAATAATTGCTTTTTAGATTACTGATTTTAATCTTGCCTTTGACTACTTTAAGTATAATATCGAGTAAATCATCGACAACATAATTTGGAAAAGATTGTAAAATACTGTTTCTTTTCATACTGGGTGCTTTAACAATGTATTGAAAAACGGGAAACTCCGTGATTTTTAACAACTTTTACCTTTCTTAGTGGTTTTACTTTTAGGTTTAGGTTTAGGATTTTTCGAAATAAGATTCATTGCAGGAAAATTTTCTGTAATAAGTTCTTTAGATGGAGTATAACTAGTTGTTGGTGGAACTTTTGGTTGTTATTTTTACTCGATATCCTTGTTTTGAAAACATGATTTATATGTTTTCAATTTTGTTTTGAACTTTGTTTATAACTCATGGCACCTTTTGGGTTGAAAATATCTGTTTTTATACCCGTATATCATCAGGACATTGTTGTGTGAAATCGAGAAATATATACCCATGAGGTATTTTCGTAGCATCTTGAAATGCATTGATAAGAAAATTACGGTTATTAGGGTATGCTTGTCGTCCAAAGAAAATCATGACAGTTGCATCTCTAGGATTCTTGAAAATAACTAGATATTGTATCATTTAAATTACGTGTTCGATGTGCCCCACATTGATGAAATAAATTTTGTGTTATGAAAATAACTTGTTACACCAACATGTCCTGCTGATTTTTGTGAATAAATTATTAAAATCCTTTTCTTTATTGGCTTCTTGTACAAATCATCGATAATGATTACATCATCTTTCTTCAAACGACTTGACCAGTTTTTATCAAAACCCTTTACTATTTTCATGTTTTTCAATTGACAGAAACTTGATTGTGTCATCCATGTTCTTCATCGGCGCCCCTATGCCAATAAATATTGTTGAAGTTTGTTTTGAACAAATTTGATTTTAGTAATTTACAAACAAATAGTGTTTTTCCGCTACCACTTGGACCAACGATTTGGTATACTGCATCTTTCGTAATTCCATTTTTAAATTTAAAACTATATATAATTATTGTTTATATTGAATAATTTAAATGAACTCCTTTTTAAAATACTATATATACAGAGTTTTTATAATATATTTCATTAAAATGCTTTCAATATAAAATTACAGGGCAAAAGCTGATGTATCAAAAATGGTATTTCCAATGGGGAAACCACAACAACTCATCAAATAGAAGTAAAAAATATCCAATAATATATTTCAAAACTGGTAATGTAGAATTATGGGGTGTAAGGAATAATCAAAGCTAGTGAATATATGTTTATGATTTAGAAATACAAATCGATAACCATAACTTCCGATATAAGGTTTTCTTGTAATTTAAATAAAATTGGCTAAATAATACCATGCTTTTAACGAACCAGAATTATTTCCAGCTTTGAGATATATAAAATATAACCCTATGTGTGTAAATATATTCGCTAGCGGTAGGATAGTAATTCTTGGAATAAAAAATATTGATTACAAATGTATAGTTGATAATATCATATCTGAAATTAAATCAATAATTGAAGGAAATGAATTTTTAGGATTTTTTATTATCACTTAATTAATTATTTATCATTACAAATTCAATGCAATTGAAATGCATGGATTCTGATTGGTCGAAATCTAATTGGCTGATGATATATTTATAACAAAATGTTTTCGGTTTAGTTGTCATTTATTCAACGAAAAATGTACAACATACAAAGTTCCGCAATCACCTCAATGAAAGAGCATGCAAATTATGGTAATTTCAAATTTTATTATTATTACATTAATATATATATTTTACAGATGAATATTCAATCAATTATCCTGCAAAGATTATGCTTCTATTATCCAGAATTAAATGACATTCTACAAGATAGAGATACAGCTATCATTCCGGATTTGGTATACACCAAAACACGAATCTGGATATTTGATATAATAAACACCTTTCTATGGGATATCAAGATAGGAAGGGGGATGAAGAAATGAAACCAGAGGCTCCGTGCATTTTCGGATGTAGCTGTTGCAATTTCCGTTATCAACAATATGTTGAATGGTGTTTGGTGAAGACTCTGAGAAATCACCACTCGAGTCAGATTGTATCAAAATAAATTTTTATGTTGAAATTGTTTTGTTTTCGTAAATCGAAATATAGAAATAATAATAATATTAATAGAAATAGTAATAATAATAATAATAATAATAGTAATATTAGAAATAATAATAAAAAACAATATTTATAATAAAAACATTAATGCAACATTAATGCAAATGACATGCATTTAACAAAGACATGCAATTTAAACAAAAGACATACAGCAATCTGATGGTTGATAAACAATAGTCATAGTATAAAAAACCCTGTACCATTTCATTTTAATCATAATTCACGATGACAAAAGAAAATTTCAGAGCACTGAAAAGCCAAAAGTTGTTCCAGAACTTGTACAACCTGTTCAAATGTTCCACAACTATAAATGTATTTTTTAAAAGAAGAAATCAATATGAAATTGGCGTCAACCGAGGGGGGACAAGCTAATCCAACTAAATTTCAATGCTTATCCGGCACGCTTTCAATGATAGATATTAAATCTATTGATGAGGTTTTCAAAACGGTTGAATACGAATCTATCTTGTAATCAACATGCCTGGTTCAACAACAGATATGCAAGATTTTAATGATTCCTTTGATGAAATCGGTTTCAAAGAAAACGAAAATTGGTATATAACAATTGCAGATCCAAGGATATAAAGTAGATAATAATGATGTGTATTCTCCAATTTGGAAAATTATGTCTGCTAGACTTTCACAACTATTTAATGTTATATTTAATAAATGTATTATATCATATTTGTTTTTTCTCTTTATTAATTGCAACATTGATGCAAATGACATGCAAATTTAACAAAGAAAATCTATAAACAAACTTATAATATAGTTTTAAAGTGATGAAAATGACTGCAGAAAAAGGTTAACATGATTAATTAAATACTGAATTATTTATTATTTAGAATTATTAATCAACTTTTTGTTGGAAAAATTAGCAGAAATATCTGGTGTAAAAATTGAGGATATATTATCTGTTACAAATGCATTAAATATCGGCTGGGTAGTTGAGAGTCAAGATTCAAGATTTGAAGAAACCGATACTCAAAGAAATTGATGACGAAATCTATGAACCTAAAGATAATATTACGAATGATTGTATTGATCATGTCGTTGAAAATATAATGAAATGTGGAGATGACGATTGCGAATGTGTTAATAAATTTTAAAATTGAATTATTTTCATTTAAATATACTATTAAAAACAATAACATTAATTTTTATTCATATATCTACAGAAAATATACATTATAACAACTCCAGTTGTAAGTTTTATAAAGTTTTTCATTTTTCTTTTGATTTCATCAGTTTCTTTAAAATTGCAGGCCAGTTTATTTAATACACCCCATCCGCCATTGGCTTCTATCCATGGGGTAAACTTGGACTTGATTATCTAGAAATGAATATTATTAAAATATAGATTATAAAAGAAATCTTACTTCTAAAGACCACTGATAATAATGTTCTGAGTCATGTTGACCTTTTGCAATGATTATCTTCATGTAGGTGAATCCTACAATTATCCTTGTCCATTTCATGTCTTCTTCGAAAAGACATTGAAATATTCTATTGAAGTAATACTTCTTGGTTTCCAGGGATTCCATCTCCATCATCTGCTGATAATCGATATGTTCACCTTCAATGATTTGTTCGGTTCGATTGATCAGGAAATTGAGGCTGTCGACTATATTCGCGGTGACAATTCCGTTTAGAACATTTTCCATAAAATTTGGTTGCGACATTTCTAAATTAATTTAAAATATAATGTTTTATTTATACTAATACCATATGATTTTGATTGGTTGATAGACTATAAATGTAAAAGAAAGGTTTTGATTTGATACACCATAAAAACTGTATTGCTAATTATTATAACGAGTGTGTGCTAACACAATACTATAAATTTTATAATATTCGACTATGCTTTTTGTTAACTATGTTTTGTGATAGAAATTATATAATAATATTAATAATAATAATAATAATAATATTAATATTAATAATAATAATAATAATATATGTTTTATTACATTGTTTAATAATACCCTTGCGAGTTGTTGAGCGCGACCAGTACCCTTGTTAGCAGTACCCATAGGGGAACAGAATATTTTGTCGGATAAACTCGGAGTATATCGATGAGAACACTAACTTGTTGTGTGGACATTAATAATATTTTTATACATTGTGTGTGTGTGTGACCATAGGGGAAGAGAATATTTTGTCTTAGTATTGTGTGTAATAATTTTATTTAACCATCAAAATAAGTTTTTAAAATACCGCAAAGTAATATATTTAATAATTAAAATTTTAAAATACCGCAACGTAATATATTTTTAAAATACCGCAACGTAATATATTTTTAAAATACCGCAACGTAATATATTTTTAAAATACCGCAACGTAATATATTTTTTTAAATACCGCAACGTAATATATTTTTAAAATACCGCAACGTAATATAAATTTAAAAAAAAAAATTTTAAAAAAAAATTTAAAAAAAAAAAAAAAAAAAAAAACCCTCCCCCGGGGGGTAGGGGGGTATGACGTAATATGTCTTTGTGACGTCATCGATGACGTCATATGTCTTTGTTCCCGGGTCCACACTATACCCTACTAATAGGCGGAAGTTATTCAAAGTGAAGTGAAACTCATTGGATGGATCAACAATAACGGGGTGAATATTAATAAAGATCTTGACAAGGCATCAACACCGAGCAGAAGATCGGTCATACTCATAAGACTTTGGTCATTGATTATTTTGTGTTGAGAGATATTTTGTGATTCAACATACGTTGGGTAGTTTGTTGTTTAATTATTTTCAATTAAATGGACACGTGAAGTCAGATAGTACCTACTCAAATTAATAAAATTAATAAGTTTTTGTAATTTACTTAGCCTCATTTCCTAATTTATATTATCGTATTTTTTGTGTAAATGAAGTAATTTATTGATTTAATTATGTTTTTCCAACAAAATTTTAGATCTAAATTTTCTCAGAAACACAAGTATTATTATTGGTAGATTTCGGGAAATCATGCATGGAAGCTCTTGTTAATCTTCAGGAGAAGGATTGGCATGTTACTTATAAGATGGCAATAGGTTGTTACAAATAAATATCTTTAAATGTTTCTTTACATAGACATAACTATCTGGGAATAAGCCCAGTGACTAATAAAACTGCAAGATTTTTCATAGATGTGGGAGTTGGAAAAATTTTAATTTATTCCGAACAGGAGTCATTTCCACCGTAAAGATGACAGAAACCATTGATCGTACAATATCGTGTTTCCAATTTCAAATGTTATTTTGTTAAATAAGATTCCGTGCACAGAAATCTGAAATGAGAATAAAAGACAAATAGTTAGGAAATAGTGCGCTACACCTTCTACGGTAAACCGATGAACCTAGAGATGTGTCAGAGCATTAGTGGTCTTGTGACATGGCTCATCTTTTGCTGAATGCCACCCACTAAATTGCAGCACCAACGTCGCTTTGGACGGTCATACGAATGTTAAGTGCGAATCCAAGTCCAGGAACATCATGGCATCAGCTGTCTCAGTGATGAGGTTCACCTTTTGCTGACGGTTCACCCACTAGAGGTACAGTACAAAACGTAAAGTCGTAAATGTCTTATAAATATGAGTCGGTAAAAAATTGCTTATTTTTGGAAATTTATTTTGTTGATGCATACCCAGCACCAATAAAGTTGTTAGCAGAGGCAACCCCAAGTGTAACCTGGCAAACTAAAAGCAATGCACCATAATTCAGCTGAACACTTAGACACTAACTGTCCAAAAATTTGAAACAAACTTCATGATTTTTTATTTTTTTACAAAGTTATCTAGTTGAGCAAATAAATCTATCTAAAATTTGAAAATATAAATTTTGAAACACCATATGTATCGAATGAAATAAATAATTAATACATTTAATTTAAAATTAATTTTCTCCGTTTTTAAAAGGTTATATAAATTTTGAATGTAATATTACATAATTATTATAATGTTAAAATAAATTTTCAATATGGAGGTTATTGTTTAAATTATTTGTTTACTTTCAAAATTATAATTACAAACGTTGTAGTGAACTTTCTCTACCAAGTTCCTTTAATTGTACATTAATATTTAATGTAATTTTGACTTTCAGAGATGCCTAGTGACAAAACTCATATTAATATAGTTGTTATCGGTCATGTAGACAGTGGAAAGTCTACATCTACTGGTCATTTAATTTATAAATGTGGAGGAATCGATAAAAGAACCATAGAAAAATTTGAAAAAGAAGCACAAGAAGTATTTTTAATTTTTTAACATTTGAATTTAAATTTATATAGATGGGTAAAGGTTCTTTCAAATATGCATGGGTTCTAGATAAATTGAAAGCAGAGAGAGAGAGAGGTATTACAATTGATATCGCACTGTGGAAATTCGAAACAACCAAGTTCTACGTTACTGTTATTGACGCACCAGGTCACAGAGATTTCATTAAGAACATGATTACAGGTACTAGTCAAGCCGATTGTGCAGTTTTGGTTGTTGCAGCTGGAACTGGTGAATTTGAAGCTGGAATTTCAAAAAATGGTCAAACCCGAGAGCATGCTTTGTTGGCTTATACACTTGGAGTCAAGCAAATGATAGTCGGTGTAAATAAAATGGATTCAACTGAACCACCATTTCATGAAAAACGATTTGATGAAATCAAAAAGGAAGTCTCAAGTTATTTGAAAAAAGTTGGATATCAACCAGATGGTGTTCCATTTGTTCCAATTTCTGGTTGGAATGGGGACAATATGATTGAAGAAAGTAGTAATATGCCATGGTATAAAGGTTGGGAAATCACAAGACGTAACGCAAAGAAAGAAGAAACTAAGGTAACCGGAAAAACATTGTTAGATGCTCTAGATGCTTTGGAACCACCAGCAAGACCTACAAACAAACCGCTTCGACTTCCATTACAGGTAGTGTTGTTTAAATAGTATATTAATAACTATAATGTTAGGATGTTTACAAAATTGGTGGAATTGGAACTGTTCCTGTAGGTCGTGTTGAAACCGGTATCTTAAAACCAGGCACTGTTGTAACATTCGCTCCACAAGGTCTTACAACTGAAGTAAAAAGTGTCGAAATGCATCACGAGGCCTTAACTGAGGCTCTGCCAGGAGACAATGTTGGTTTTAACATTAAAAATGTGTCAGTGAAAGAAATCAGACGAGGAAATGTATGTAGTGATTCTAAAAATGATCCTGCCCGACAAGCAACAGATTTTGTTGCACAAGTGATCATAATGAATCACCCAGGGGAAATTCATGCCGGCTACTCTCCAGTATTGGATTGTCATACTGCACATATTGCTTGCAAGTTTTCTGAATTATTGAAGAAGATCGACCGTCGTTCTGGAAAAGAATTAGAAGATAATCCAAAACAATTTAAATCTGGTGACGCAGGTCTTGTTCGTCTTATTCCATCGAAACCAATGTGCGTGGAGACATTTAGTGAATATCCACCACTTGGGCGATTTGCAGTTAGAGATATGAAACAAACTGTAGCCGTTGGTGTTATTAAAGAAGTCACTAAAAAAGCCGTCGAAGGCAAAACAACCAAAGCTGCTGCTAAGAAAAAATAACTTTGATGTAGAATAAAATTTTGGATTAAGTTAATGGCGTTGAATTTTGTTTCTGCAATAATTATTTTAATGTTTCATTGTGCAAGTTTGTCTTAGTAATATTTTTAATTTAGTTGTGAGAATATTGATTTAAATTCTGTCTGTAACAAAATTTAGTATCTAAATAAATTGCAATTATTTTAATAAATTTCAAGTAATTATTAGGTAGGTTATATGAAGAAAATTTTGTTAGGACGTAGTGAGCATAACTGAAGCCCCATCAAAACTAATATAATATATTAGGAAAAGCAAAAGTGAGTAGTACGTGCATTTCGTTTAAAGAATTCAGAAAGTAGAAAGAACGTTTTGTATACAGATATATTTGATTTTCTGCAAACATTTTATCAGACAAATCAAGAAAAGAAATTAATTTAAAATATATTTCTTAGAAATATACCAAATTAAAATTTTTGAAAAATTTGGGGTATGCGACATGACAGACTTGTTGCTACATCACTGGTAAGAGTGAACTGCTAATTCGGTTAATTGACTACTTTATGTTAGGGTAATTAAATACTTAATAAATAGAAAGTTTAAAATTGTATATAATAAGAAAAATGTCAGTAAAATACGGAATTTTAAACCTTAAAATATTTCCAATATTGAAAACACTTAATAGAAATTTCGAGAAAATAAAAGTTTGTTTTAATCGTTCAATTGAAAAACTTCGGTCTTTACAGAAATTTCTACTATATAAACTGGAGATTTACAAAAAACATTATTTCAATGCCAAAATTTTTAATTAAAACAAATTTACAAATCTTTAACTCAACTGCCTTTGTTTAGGACCGATCTAATTCGTTCACGTTTTCCTTCAGTTTTGTTTTAATCCACTTCATTATTTATCCTCCTGGTGGGTTACTGGTGGTCGAATGATTAAGTGCTGTTACCAGCGTAACCCAACATGCAACATTGGTTTTCCGCTTGGTACCCGTTGAGTAATCAACGTTGGTACTGTACCAAGGGTTGAGTACTCGCAAAAAGTGAGCGCATCAAAGCACTATAATTGTTGAGTACTCCATGGGTTCACGGACTACCGATAGAAGGTGTGTGTCCGATTTCTCAGGTCCCTTATCAAAATTGTTTTCCCAATTTTACGCACAAGCTCTCGTTTCCCAGACAATCATAAAATATACCAGACAGTATTTTAACGCTACAAAATATATATTATTTTAACAATGAGCAAAAGAAACAGTTATTTTAGTACTACAACCGCATATAAAACACACTACAAAAATAAATAACACTGCAGGAAAGTTCAACTCGGCCGGTTGGTGGGGCCGGTTAATCCCGTCGTAGACGTTTGTGATGAACCCGCTTGTCTTTCGTACTCGGCCAGTCTGGCTTTCTTTAACTTTTCGCGGATGTTTCGTACAAGCCGTTTTCTTTTGGGCTTATTTTCGGCGGCCGGGGATATATTGCCGCGAGTTCAACAGTCAGGGGCCGTATTTGCCTTGCCACGGCCTCCTGCACCAACTGCTCATTTCGTTCGGTTTCGAGCGCCCGCACCTGCAATTTCAGGGCGCGGATCTCCATTTGGTCCTGGGCGGCCTGCGTTTGCAGCTGGAGGATCTGGGCGGTTTTCTTCTTCATTACTTCGGGACTAAACCAGGTCCCTTCGAACTCCCGACATTTTCCTTTCAACTTGTCCACCCGGACTCGGAGTTCGTCGGCTTGTTGTTGGGCCTGCTCCCGATCCTTGCGGAGATTCTCCATTAATTTGTACACTAAAGAGGAAATTCATTAGTTCCCATTATACCCAAAAAGAAAGTTAAAACAATAAGCAGTAAAATTAATGAATTAATGTTAGCATTTTCCTACTAAGGCATCCTTATACTCCCCCATCTATCAAGTGATTTGCGGAACACATGAAAATACTTTATTCGAGAATAAACACCCGACGTCCATTAATATGCAAATAAAAGATGAAAATAAACACAGCAGCCTTCTAATATTCAGTTCATGTAAAATTAAATTGTCTACGTCCAGCAAATTGTCCTCCCACAATCACGCGGGGTACTTGCGGGGCCTCCCCCTCTTTCGTGGAGTTAACTCGGCTTCTTCAAGATCCTCCAGGGGAATCCCCTCCCTCTTGGCCCGAAGTTGCAGTTCTAGTTTCCTCAGCCGGATCTGAGCGGCTTCCACATCCAGGCCGCTTGATCTCGGGCGTCCTGCAGCCGGTTATTCTCCGGCTCCACCTTCACCCACGCCGGGGCATCTACTTCGGGGCCCGTCCGGATTACTCTATCTGCGCATTCCAGGTCCCGTCCCTGACTCCACCGATGGATATGGTACCAAATGTACCGAGTACGGAGGCGGGTGATCGTCTGTCGATCGTCTTCTTCGATGCTGCCGCTATCGTTGGATTGAGACATGTCTGGAGAATAACCATTAAGTTCCATTCATAATCAATGTGGCTTATAAATTGTCGTTAAGATAAAATATACCAAAATAAATAATACCTTAATTACCAAAGTCACTGTAGTTAATATAAATACTTTTAACCTGAAATTTTTGATTTAATTGATCGATATAATTTTTAATTAATTAAATTGAAAAGAACTCTATCCAAATTAGGCATTAATGTTGGAAGGCCTATGTCCTGATCGAAGATTCCCCCAAGGTCAATTTTGTTTAAAATTACTAAATTAACTAATTATCATTTATTTACCACTAGTTGGTAATTTAAATTTTTAAATTTTTAAATTTAGGTAATTTTCCAGGTTTATAAATAAATCCGCTAACTGCGGGTACATCAGGCGATGGGTATCAGTGACGAGCTCAGTCTCTTACTCACTTACTCTTCCCCTGGTCGTATTCGTCCTAAGCGGTGAAATCGTCGTCTATGCATTTGGGTAATTTATTCATTTATCGAATGTGCTTAGTTTAGGGACCATTTGGCGACCGTTTTCTAGCTAGCAAGGTGGAGATTCAGCTCCTGGAATTTGGCTTCTCGTTCTTAGTTGAATTTCATTATGCTAGGAGTTTGCAACACGGGTGTACCGTAAGTGATTATTCACGGCAATTTAATAAATAAAATTTCTTGTACCTGTTAATTTGATAAAATTAAGTTTAATTATATATTCAGTATTAGCTTGTATAGCTGATCCTACCCCCTTATTCACATCCCCAGGTGGCTTGAATAATGGTGACATTCTCCCAGAGGGGGGGGGTGTTGCTAAAAATAGTTTTTCAGAATTCTGATCCCTCTGATTGGCCCAAAGGGTTGTTTCTAATTTAAAAATTTTTTTGGGGAATTCCTCAATCGATATTGGATTGAAATATTGATTTTTTGGAATTAGCAATCCGATAAAAAATAATAATTTCTAATTCATATTATTTGTATATCTAGCCGATGGGTATGATCATAATATATATAATTACCTATATGTTCCCCAAATGTCAATTTACGACTATATATGATTAACTAATAACAATATTGATAATGATAATTAAGCAATTTAATAAGGATCGTAATATTGATAATAATATAGATAATAGTTGGGAGAAGGGTAGTTCCCATAATTGGATCTGTATCAGCAATAGTAACCCTAATAGGGATAGCTGAAAGTAGTAAGAATGTTAACAACCATGGGCTTAATGATACTGGTATTAATGATGGTAATGGTAATGGTGATAATAATGTAATGATAAAAATAATAATAATAGTAATGATAATGATAGTAATAATAATCATCATGATAATAATAGTAATAATAATAATAATAATAATAATAATAATAATAATAATAATAATAATAATAATAATAATAATAATAATAATAATAATAATAATAATAATAATAATAATATATAATAATATAATAATAATAATAATAATAATATAATAATAATAATAATAATAATAATAATAATAATAATAATAATAATAGTAATAATAATAATAATAATAATAATAATAATAATAATAATAATAATAATAATAATAATAATAATAATAATAATAATAATAATAATAATAATAATAGTAATAACAATAATAATAATAATAATAATAATAATAATAATAATAATAATAATAATAATAATAATAATAATAATAATAATAATACTAGGGATAATAAGAATAATAGTAATAATGATGGTAATATTAGCAATAATAACAATAATATTAGGGTTAATAATAATAATAATAATAGTAGTATAATTTTATATGGTACAAATCGAAGTTTATATTTCCCATTTTAGAGGTTCCTATTCTATAATTTAGAAAGTTACTTTTTGTAATTTATAAATTTCCGTTTCTAATTTAAAATTTTCTATTTTCCAATTTACAAATTTATTCTTTATAATTTCTAATTATATATATTATAGTTTGTAATTTAATAATTTATGACTTTATATTTTATATTTTATAATTTTATAATTTATAATTTTATACTTTACGATTTATGAATTTCTAGTCAGCTTTACATGACTTTTTACAAGTTACTTTTGTGGAATCGTCATAGTTTTCAAAAATGTTTTCAAGTAGCTTTTCATAAACTATATTCCTGAAATTCCACATCTAGGTATAATTAGTTATAAAGAATCCCTATACAAAATCTATAATTCCTAATCGGGATTTTCCATTAATGATTTACATCAATATAAATATCGCTAAGATCTTATAAATATTTCTAAAATTGTAACTAAGTATTTATACATTTATGAATATTTTGAAGTGGGAATTGGATTTAAAATACCTACATTTACTTTGAATTAACCTATCTGGATTAAGTTATACCTGTACGTATGCCGAATAACTCTCTTAGTTCTATCACTTTATCAAAATTCTTATCACAAAATCTAGTTCGGCATATGTCTAAGTATAATTGAAATTATCATTAGGGATCAACTAGCTACATTAATGTGAGTGCATAATTGTGTAATTTTTAGGTACGAGCTCTGCTCAAATTAGAACCTTAGTGTAGAGTTATGGTTCAGGATTTTAAGTGTTGAGTTTAATTGTATATTACGCAATGAGTCGGGAAGAATATTGCTTCCATGGCCCCACTGTGACCACTTCCACAAACCTTAGTGTTGTGTGCTAAGTCAACCATTTACGGCTGACCTTAAATAAATACGAAGAGTCAGGCGGAGGGTTTCCTCGACCTAACTCCATGGCAGGACCATGAAGTAGTTCGACCTCCGGCTGACCCGAACAAAAAGAGCCATATAATACGAGATTAATATAATATAAATAATGCATGTGTGCGTGTACTATGAGGATATTAACAAATTGGATGCAGGACTGAACAACGACGCAGGAATACCAGTACGCCGTTGAACATTCGTACATCAAAAAAAAATTAATAAAAAAAAATCAAATATGGAATTACTTTAATCTTAAGTAAATCATAACTACATGATAATAATAAAAAATTCAATCATATATACTCACTATGTAGATTGGAAAAGTTTTGTTCAAAATTTGGCATAAAATAATGATTATTCTGACTGAAACGTGTCAGTATATATACCTATTTTGTACACGTGTATGTATTGATGCATTAAAACAAACTCGAATTCTTTTTATTCCAGAATTTTCTATTTTGCGATTTTGATATTTTTAATGGAAATTTTTGTGCCATAATTTTTGTTTTTATTTTTATATTTTTATTTTTTAATTATTTTTCGTTAATTCGACGTCCATGATGGATTTGGAACGGTTCCAGAACATTCCATGTTAATTTTAATTCTATTTTTATTCTAACTGATGTTTTATGAATTTCTTTTTAAGATTTATTATTTTTAATACTAATTTATTTATTTTCTCTAACTTTTATTGTTCTAGCTGGCTTTTGTGATGGTCATCGCCATTTTAATGGAATGTTCTGGGTTTTTCTGGAATTTTTTCGGTTTTTATCGTCTTTTAAGTTATTCGAGTCTGTTTTATGTTTATCTGTGTTTATTTGGTTATTTTCGAGTTCTATTTTGCATAACCTCTTGCTTTTGGTATAATTTATTTAATTTCTGTGTTTAGGTTTTTGTTGTTTTTTTTCCTTTAATTACTATTGTTTATTTGGTGTAGTTTTTAATATTTAACTATACTTTTTGCTTTTTTCATGCTGTGTACTTACACATTTCAGTCACAGTTAGAAATTTGGATTCCAGAAGTCAGTTCTAGCCCAACACTCCGGTTCAAGGAGATTCGATCCACTGAGACTCTGACTCCACACATATTGATCGAAACGCAAGACTTAAGACTTTCTATCGGCCGTCCCAAAATTTAGGAATGCAGGGGTCATTAATTTTTTCGTTGGAGCCTCACTCATTATTTCCTAATGAGCCAGTAGTGGCAACTTGAATAGGTGGGATATAGAAGATGATGAAGGAGGAACGGAGATTTCCCCATGGTCGACGGACCCACATGGAACGTATAATCGGAAATTAGGTGGATCTCGCTGACTAATTTCTCATCTAGTGAATACTTGGCCAGCTTTTGGTCAGACACCAATCTTCGGAGCTTCATGTAGTGAAGATAAATTTTCCTTTCAATTTCTTCCATTTCTTGTTGGGTTTTCTTCACCTGATGCGGCCGGAATCAGGTACTCTTCATTTTGTTATGACGTTCTTTATGGTCGTACTGGACGTACTCCTTCGCCTCCGTCGCTTGCAAAGGGCTCTCCAACAGTCTCTCTCAAAACATGGGCGCTAAAAAGTAAATATAGAGTCGATTAAGAATCAAGATTATTCTATTGAGTAAGATGCACATGTAGATATACACCTGCACATATACAAATCTCGTATATACAATTACTAACTATGCGCTGACATTTCGCAATAACAACCCATGAGGTCCACAGATTCCTCATCATCCATTATCTTCATCCAACAGACATTTCATAATTGGGGAAAATCCCATTAAGTTAGAATTCCTTGACCATTTACTTAAGAAGTTCTTAAACAAAAATTCTCAAAACAATCTACCTTAAAATTTTCAACTGGTTTGTTTATGAAATTCTTAAATTAGAAAAGTCTTGAATTAATTAATTTACAAAAGTAAATTTACCAGGGAATTTTATGATACACCATTCCCATGTAGCAAGTCAATACTGGCTTCAAAATTCATCGTCGGAGGACTTAACCTCTTATCCAATCCGTGTGTGAAAATAGAAATAAGTTAGTAATTTTATTCTAAATAATATCAAAATTTAAGTTTCAGTTTTAGGTGTAAAAGCTCAAATAAGTTCACAATAATTAAAAATCGATTTTTTTATTTTAATGATTATTGGCACCCCGAAGGGTTGGGTTGATAAACCAGTGGAAGAATAGTGAAAGTGTTATCTCTTAATAAAGTTATCGACTATAGAGCTGTGGCTATGCCGCAACATATAGGATACCTCAGACATGGAAGTGTTGGCACCTAGGGGTGTGTCATGCTCAAAAAGTGGTAGTAGAGGTAACTGCGGTTAACTCAACCCGACTCCTTCCTAGACGCTAAGGTGATTGTCTTTAACTACTCATGTGCCCATGGCGACGACCATGTTGGTTCTGCACATAGTAGTTGAGGATCCATGAGCAGGTTATCTTCTATGTTAAAACTACACTTCATGTTTTCCTCATTTACGGGTCCTGGAATGCCGATAGAAGGGCTTACATCCTTGTGAACGAGATTTATTCGGAAAACTCTGTTCGAAGGGGTACTGTCATTCGTACTGTCATACACGCATTCCTACAGTCGATCATACCGCACATAACTCAAAAAAATAGAAGATCGTTTAAAACACTAATACATTTATTTTATCACCATCCCATATCACAAGTGAAGCATTTGTGGGTGCTACATTTCACCAATTCGCATTCAAGGTCATTGATTTAATGTCCGATCATACTAAAGAGTCACCGTAGGAAGACATCATTACATGGCTACGACGTTCCTAGCGGGGCATTATTGGTGGCCCAAAAGAAGTTCCAGATCTGCCTCTAATTGTGCATCAAAGGCACATGGGGTGGCCGTTACAGGCACCATTCTGTACGACGGTGGTTGAGGGACCACTGATGTTGGTATTGTCGTCTGGATTGATGAAGGGGACGAGAATAAAGCAGCCTCCGTCGCGACCATTCCATCGCGCTTGCGCTTAGACTTTTATGCTCGAGTGAGACGCTTCCTTTTCGGGCGAGAGTTGGTATTAGTAGTAGCGAACGGATTGTTTATCACGTGGGGAACGATCTGAGAGACTGATATTTTGGCGGGAGCCACGCTAGTACCCACGTACAGTATATCAGTTCGGTATATTTTGCCCAGACATTTTCTGGAATGAGATGGGTTTACCCACAGAGTAACCTTACGAGAAAATTTTGTCAAGAAAACCGGCCCACTCGGAACTCATTATCATCACGCACCATTCATTCAAACCCTCAGATTATGGGCGGATAAATGGTAAAACTGGAACCCGATCGAGGGATAACGATGGAAATGCGCCATTAAAATTTATTTCGAACGTAATTATTATTCCGACTTCTGCTTTTAGGTTGTGGTCATTGTCAATACTTTCAATACTATTCTTGTTCCCCCGTTTTCGCTATATTATTACCGTCATTATCATTACGATTATCAGAATTATTAAATTTATTATCGTTATTACAATTATTATTATTATTATTTTCTTCTTCTTATTAATAATTATATCTATGATCGTTATCGTAATTATTATTATCTTTATCAATATTATTTCATTATCGTCATTAGTGTAATTCACAGGACTATAAGCCTCGGCGGTATGTCTCTTTTTATTGCTGTCCTTGACAGGGAAATTATCGTCATTTCACACTATTGAAATGATCGTTTTCCTCATTATCACTGGAACATGATTGTTGGGAAGATTCACATGATTATGTACTTATTATTTAAGTAATAGTATAATCACACAAAGAGCGATGCTATATCACTAGGAGCTTGAAGAGCCCGAAAGAGTCACCGTTTAAAAAAATATTGTAGCGAGACAATCGGTGTGCGTGTTGTATTGCTTTGTAAAACCAAAAAAGGGGAATAATAAAAATAATATAATATAATATAATGGAACAATTAATTATTATAATATTTATTAAAAGTAAAATCAACTAATTAATCAATCTTGTTCTTGTATCTTAAGTTTGTTTAGAATAGTCCTTGTTATTTGGTGAAAATAGTTGATATTAAGTTTGGATGGGATATTCTTTGTTATTTGGTGAGGATTGTTGATATTAAATTTGAATAGGATATTCTTTGTTATTTGGAGAGGATTGTTGATATTAAATTTGAATGGAATATTCTTTGTTATTTGGAGAGGATTGTTGATATTAAATTTGAATGAAATTCTATAATTTTTACAAATATTGTTGCATTAATGTTATTGACCTTTTTCTTTTATTCAATTTTCTATAGCGATAATTTACCAAGGTAAATTATCGCTATATAGTTTTTTTAATAAAAAAATAAATAAAAAACAAATTCTTCTCCACGTACAACGTGCGAGATTGTAGTTTACATTCAACCAATATAACCAACAAATAAAAAAAGGAAGATATTACAATACATTACAATGATAAAGATATTAGAAGGATAATTCAAAAATCAGAAGAAGTTAGATTAAAAGATGGAAATGTAAACCAAGAAATTAGCTACTCAAACGAACCTGGAGATAGCCAACAATAACAAGGGGGACAATACGTAATACATATGGGTCAATTAAAGAATTTACAAACTGATGTTAAGGTTAATATACCAAAGGAAAACTATAACCAATCCAGTGATTATTTCACTAAATGGGCCGAAGCTTTTCCGACTAAAGATGAGACTGCAGAAACAGTTGCAAAATTATTAACAGAAAATATAATTTTTAAAATTGGAACACCTAAAAGATTACTCACAGATAAAGGAAGAAATTTCATGAGCGAAGTAATTCAGAGAATAGCAAATATCTTCAATATACAAAAGATAAATACCACTGCATATCACCCTCAAAACGATGGCCTAGTCGAACGATTTAATGGCACATTACTTAACATACTATCAGTGTTCGTAAATAAAAACCAAAATGATTGGGATGAATATGTAAACCAATGTACTTACATACACAATATAACTCCGAATGAAACAGGTTATTCTCCATATTATCTAATGTATCTACGTGAACCAATTACACCCATTGATACAACATTTAAACCAAAAATATCACAATATTTGGACACTCCGGATTGTGTCACTCTGATGCAAGAAAGACTACAAGACGTATATAAAGTGGCTAATCTAAAGATAAAGTTTCGACAAGAACAATATAAAGACGAATATGACAAAACATCGAAACCACACAATTTTAAAGTAGGAGATAAAGTCAGACTCATGTCACCACAAGTAGGAAAGAGTAAGACAACAAAATTAGCAAGACCCTACAAAGGTCCATATAAGATCATGAAAGTCACACAGGAAAACCTACATCTACAGAAACATAAAAATGATGACCCAGTTATTGTCCATGCCAATAGATGCAAACTAGCGGAAAGTGATTTACCAATGGTAAATTCACATAGGTACAATTTAAGATACAAGCCACAAAATATATTGATGATCTCTATAGTTATTCTAACAATAATTAACTTAACCAACGCAAATACAATTAATATTGAAAACTTAATAATAAAAACAAAAAGCGATGAAATTGAAATCCTCAATTTAAATAAACACCTAACAATTCATTCCTATAAACGAATCTTATGCAATGACTATGGCAAATGAAGAAAAAAATCACACAACTAAATACACAAATCTAAAGCAAAATGTAACCTATTACCTGTGCATAGAGATACCAATGGAAAGGCTCAAAAAGACTCAATGCGAAATAGTAAAAATCAAATTAAATATTAAACACACATCTCGAAAAACACCACCACCTCAAAAACCAAAAGTCCACAAAAATACCACTCAACAAACCCGAAATAACAATAAATAACTAGGAAGAATATTAGAATCTCTTTTACCCTCAACAAAAACATTTACACAAAAAATGGCTCTTTTATATAATAATATTTAGTATAGTGCTAATGACAATAATAATAAAATGGATAAGTATCCAAACTTATAGAAAATATAAGTAGAAGAGGCAGCGTTATCGGAGTCATCTTATTAGATATGTACCAGGAAGATACACACTATCCACTCTATGTTAAAACCCAATCAAATCTCACTTAGCCATTTACCCAATTATATTGAGAAAATACATTTATCCAATAAAATTTAATCATAAATTACTATATATGTGTCCAGTAATTTACAAAAATTACCCATATCTAATAATATATTATATTGCATCTCAGGGTAGGCCCTATGGTTGCATTAATATAAATTTTATTTTTTATTTTTCTTTTAGATCATTAGAGCTATCAACCAATCAATCAACAGAAAAATCAATGCAGCAACAAAATCCATCAAGTTCTTTCAAGACAACATCACCATCAAGTCCACACACATACATACAAACACCACACAGCATTTTATAAAGCAATACAGAACAAAATATATGCAGATGACGAAGAAATAACATTAAGGAAATATCCCAGCTAGGTTTGCATACGAAATGAGCTAAAGGTGGAAACAGAAGAACGAGAAATGTATCTCATAAAATTTAACATATCTAGAAGGTTTAAGCTAAAAGAACTAATTGGAAGTTTTGAAGAAAGTCTAGATACAGATAGAGACGTTAGTAGAGATATAAAGATTCCCGCAAAGATACATGCAACAAAAACAACAATATCCCTAAAACACAAGGAAAACATTTTAGCAACAGGGAATAACATATCCATAATGTTCAAAACAATCAAAATAGGAAGATATGATCAGAATTCAACAATATTGTAGTACAAATTCACAACATGCCATGTGTTATAGCAATCGAGATGCTATTTGTTCCAACATTAGAAAACCCCTGTAAAAGTTTAGAACCCATCTGGTCAAACATCACAATGGATAGCATATTTATAGAAGAAAAAATAGCCTTTACAAAACAAAGGTTCACACCAGAAGAGAGAAAAGAAAAAATAGTATTTGTAGATGTTGTGCTATCTTTGGTGATATTCCTAGAAGTACCCGAAAGAGTCACCGTTATAAAAAAAGTATTGTGGCGGGACAATCGGGGTGCGTGTATGTATGCAAATAATAAAATTATTATATATAAAAATAATAAGGTATCACAATTAATAACTACAATAGTTTTTTCTAATAATTATTAATTAATATAATCAAGTAATTAACCAACCTTGAGGTCCTCGGGAATTAGGTCCAACTTAGGAATTTAGATCTGTTTGAGATAAAAATTATTTCTTTAATTTATGTTGAATTCCTAAGTTTCTGTGGAATCAAAATAAAAGGGAATCTCCGTTTATATACAATTATTGTTAAATTGACAGTGATTGAGAGTAAGCTGTTCTTGAATTACTATATTATATCTTGAAGTTCTTGATAGGGTTTCTTTAAAACGCTTCTTTTAATATCTTTTTTCTTATACAGATTTAATTTCTTTTTAAATTTTGTTATTGATTTTTTAAATTCTATTTTCTATAGCGATAATTCATATAGTTTTTTTTAATAATAGCAATAAGTAAAAAACAAATGATTCTCCACGTGCAACGTGTGAGATTGCAATTCACATCCAAACCATTCAACCAACAAAAGACAAAAAATAAGGTATTACTATACATTACAGTAGACATTAAAACAGCGAATGATTTCAATAGGAACCTTAGACCAGTAGACGTCTGTATAAGAAATTACAAAGGAGACTGTATATTTCAAAGTAAAATAACCCCAAGAGCTAAGGTATGGCAATTTTTCCCGGAAAAAACGAATGCCAACAGAGAAAATATCTTGGATAATATGGATGAATACGCAGCCCTATTAGAAATAAAGAGAAATTTATATGGGAAAATTATAGTCGGATTTGGTATCTCCAAAAAACTAAAATGTGTAACAATTAGTCTAGATGAATTCATGGGAATAAGGGAATTGTCAAATCAAAGATACATAAAAACATTCGTAGAAAATATTCCGGAGGACAGAATCATGCTATTCAATCTTGCGTTTCAAGTAATAAAACATACAAATGATTTAAGAAGGAACAAAAAATCGAAAGATATATTATTGAAACCAGAACCTTTCAGCACCAATGATACATGCCTCATAACCAGACTTATTTATATCCTCACCGAGACTGAATGGGAACAGGCGATAGAAAGAGAAATGGAAAAAATTACTCCGAATAAAAATATATATATATATATATATATATATATATATATATATATATATATATATATATATATATATAATGATGAAGATGAATACAAATCGAATGAAGATGGCGAACAAACAGAAATCATAGAACATATGAAAATAAATGACGAAGAAGATAAACTAGGACCAGAACCTACGATTTCAATAGAAGATATTCAGGAAGAATACAATAATATATTACAATAATTACAATAATATATGATAAAAATATCAAGAAAACAACAATAATTGAAGAAGGAAAAGAGATAGATATTTATTTTGTAGGAAAAGGTTATGAGGACATAACCTTAACGCCCCAGGGAGTAATGTTAGAAGATGGAAGAACGTTAAAAATTTTGAAGCTCAAATACTATACAATAGGAACAAATAGGTACAGAATAAATATAAATGTAGACAATAATCAATTATTCTATACTCATATTATTCTAGAATTTCCATATTTTTGCTTCTTTTCTCTGTATATTGTTCAAAAACTACTAGTCGGCATAATTAATACAATTTTTAATATAATTTATACAAAGAAACCTAAACATTTAAAAAAATATAAAGATAAATCAATAAACAGTAATTAACAGTTTTTGTTGTACAAATAAGAATAGCCTACAAATGGAGACGTCGTTTTCTAAAAGAATTTATTGTTAGATAACTATACACCAAATCACCATGGCAACTCTTAATTAACCCACTTTGTCGCCAAATAACAATGTTACAAATAGTCTTGGACACACACAGACACACCGACACACGCATACTGCATTCATTTTGATTGCATAAACAATTTTAATCGAATGCAACTTTTCTGTTTCACCTAGTTGTAATTTCAAAAATCATTTCGATTATGTAAGTAAGATTTGTCAAAATTAATAAAACAATTCATTACTTTTTAGTCAACGAGCACAACCAAAACATGAACATGAATTCCAATTCTGAAGTTGAAATGTGCCTTGAAAGAATACGAACTCATAAAAATGTAGTTGGTTGGCTGATTTTGAATACAGATTACATTCCTGTGCGCACTTGCTTGGATAATAGCGCAACCCAACAATTAAGTGGGATTTTTATTCCTTTAGTCAAGCGAGCTCAGTCAGTTGTAAGAGACATTGATCCGAGCAATGAACTGACTTTCCTCAGAGTGAGATCAAGAAAAAATGAAATCATGGTTTCCCCATATTTTGGATATACAATCATTGTCGTACAAAACATCGATTCAATTCCTAATGCAACGGGACATTAATATTAATTTTTAAATCACATTTAACATTTTATTAATATAATATTTCTTTAACTTTATGTATATTAATTATAAAATAATATTTTCTTAAATTTGTATACTGTAAAGGGTCATAGGGTTATATTAATGTGATTATAGCATGTTAGTAACGGGGCATTTGAGTCTCAGGCTTTTTAACTAGATTTTAATTTATCGCTAAAAAATACGGAAGTTATGTCAACGTGAAACTCAGACAATAGTGAGGGGGTATTTTGGTCTCATCTTTTTTTGTATAGAGAATCATGATTTCAGGCATTTTTGAAAAGGATACAGCAGTGGGACATAGGATGATGTTAATATGAAGAATGTACTTTAGTAAGGGAGGGATCATGCACAGAATCAATAGTAAAGGAAAGTGTGATAGAAGCAGTATTAGAAAATGCCAAAAGCAATTACGAAAGGCAAGAATCCGGAAATCCGAGAAAAATCAATAAATGGCAAAATCATCGAAATCGAACTGGGGAAAACGGGACAGGTATAGATTAGCTAATGGTCAACAAGATGATGATTAGGGATTTATCAGAAAATGGTTAGGAAGGGTCGAAAAGCATTCAAATGTATGAAAACAGAAAACGTTAATTAATTAATTAATTGGCTAATGGAAAACCCGAGCTAATGGGAAACCCGAGCCAATGGAGAACCCGAGAGATAAAGGAAAACCCGAGCTGGGCAAACAAGAAGAAAAGCAAACAGAAGGAAGATTTGGGCCCATTAGCTTGACACAATGATTAATGGGAAAAGAGCAAGGAGAAGATAGCGCGCGTAGGAAGACCGGAAGGGCCATTAATTATCTGGATTCGGTGGACCATTTATGGGTGACAGCCGAAGCAGATACGTGGGAGCAAATGTCAAATGAAAGATTGGCTCGGCAATAACCATTTGTCATCCTGATTTCGAGGAGTATATAAGGAAAAGGAAAATCAGAAAAAATCGGCATTTTGCCTCAGTTAAGGTTAGAAGAAACAGAGCTTAGGAAAAGGCGAAAACGAATTAAGGAAATTAGGGAAAAGAAGACATAGAATTAGGAATACGGAAAGGTGAAAAAGGAATCAAATCAAACAGAAACCGAGGAAAACGTGGGTCAAGAGAATCTAAATAAATAAAAGGTGAATATTATCTATTTACAAAGCATCAACGCCGAGCGGAAAATCGTTCAAACGGAACTTTGATTATTAATTGTAGAGTGGTGATAAAGAATTATGAATTCGTTATTTCAATATACGTTGGGTCGTTTATTGTTTTGATTTAAAGGACACGAGGAGTCAGAGGGAACTGACTTAAAGTAATCTAAAACCCAACATTATTATTATTATATTTGTGACTGGTATGAGATCACCGAAAATGAGGATTTGCTGGATTTAAGTAATATACGCGGAGCTAGTAAAAATATTATAATTTTAATTAATAAAATTATAAATCCATTTTAGAGAATTCCAATTTAGATTATATACCATCTGATCATGCTTCATAAGTCTATGTTCCGGCCTATAATGGTCAAGAAATGAATGTTCCAGCATCAAATTATGCCCGCACTAGCATTGGGGATGAGACAGATGTTATCGATTATGCCTAGACTACTGTTGGAATTCCCGTTCAGTTGTCCAAACATAGATGAGAGAAATCCAGGGATCAATGTTCCTACTTAGAAGATGTTGTTCGCGCTCATTAGAAAACTAACCCTTCAGACTGGCCTCAACTTTCGACAACTCCAAAATGACTATTTTCATTACGATAGGGTACTCATGGTTTTGGCCATGTTGGTAATGTACCAAGTCGGCGAAACCTATTGAACAAGTGAGCTTCTATCTTAAAACTACTCTCTTCTATCCAGGTTCTAGAATACCGATAGAAGGACTAACATCGTTAGCTCCTCGACCCAATCTGGTCCTAATCATCATGTTAATATTCATTCTCCTAGTACTCACTCTCTTTCTCAAGCTTGGTAAGGGTACAAAGATAACATAATGAACAAATAGAACGAAAAGAACTCAATTATATAATTAGTACCAAAAAAAAGTTAACACATGTATCAAAATATTATATAACAACATCATAACAATAAATAGGAGGAAAGTTTAGATCAAAGTTCAGACGGGTTTACTCCTCAGAAACTGCTGTTCTTCGCATCGGCTATTTGAGCATCCTAGTAAAATATTAAGTCGACTTCGCCCTCCCAAGAGGTTCTTGACGCGGGTATCACACGGAACTTTGTTGAATCGGTGTTTATTGCTGCTAGAATTGTTTCTTGTTGTTTCCGTTTCAGATTGTTATTCACTGGGGAGTGGCGGAGGAGAGAACGGGTTCCACACACCCCTTACAGGCCGTACTTGTTGAAGTACACGGGGCCTCCGCCAGATGATGGGCGGGAAACACATTATTCTAATTTGCTACTGAAACGCTTACGATCCTTCTGTTAATCTCTGACTGCGTGTTCACCTTGTACAACGCCTGTGATTGTTCTTTCAATAACATCCGTTGCGCACGGTTTTCCTCAAGCAAGTTATCGCGGCAATGTTCGACCCGTAACAACTTCTTGGTTGCTTCCTTCATCTGGACGGGAGTAAACCACGTCCCTTCCAGATGGTTGATCTTTTTCTTTAGTAAGTTGATTTTTTAATTTAAGCAGTAGTTTAATCAGTAAATTACTTAAATAAAAAATAATCAAGGTTAATTATCAAAATCAGAAACGGGTTAATTAATAGAATTACTTTGGTTAAATGAAAACTTGTCAAAGACTTTTACTGAATCAGAAATTGTCTATTCTATAGGGTTGTTAGTCAAATATAGGAAGTGACAAAGGTAATAGTAAAATTGAAAATTTATATGTCTACCTAAATGATTAGTGGGTTCTCCCAACTTCAGTTCACACGGACTATGTGTAATTTATTAGATCAAAATAATATGAAACAATGTGCAGCAGAGTGCCCTGACTTCCTCGGTTATCTGCTATGTTTATTGCAGGTACCTTGTACTTTTTTATTACTATTGCATGATGGTGGATCGGTCATAGTTCATATCAAAGATGTAGATGTGGATTTGAAGTGTGTGACCTACCACGCTAATTTCCGATCTCCGACAACGATGTTTAATCATATGTATAATCGAAATTTTACCAGATTTGGAGGTAGATATTTGCAAATGACTGTCGATAGAAAACTTAACATCACTACTTTCCTTGGTAAATTGGTTACAGATTACGATGCGAGTAGTCGGTAAAGCAGTTATTAGTCTTGTAGAAACATAGTATTTGGATGTACTTCCCATTGTTGATAAATTCAAGGAGAATTCTATCATCTATATCGGATCATCCAGCCGTCAATGCTAGTTCGATCAATCTATTATTATGATATTGGATGTTATACTATCCTCGTGCTCCGACAGACCTCGGTTACTGCAGCAAAAGTTACAAGAATTAATCCATACTCAGAAGCACATTTCGTTCTATTGCCTAACCTTCGATGAGTGAAATATAACCACGACTTGGTTAAATATTATTACGCTACTCTATGCAAATCTTGTTTACATATGGCATTGCCTCAATTCCTGCAAGCAGATCAATTGTCGGAAAATCGTATCACTAGTCACTCAAAATTCCATCTATATATTATCTTGTGATGAAAGGTAATGGACTCATTGGAGGCCCTCTAATTCTGAGTCCAATCAACCGCGTGAATGAAATTCATCGTCGACCCTTTTGGTAAAAAGGCATTAATCCTCTTCAGACTCGTGGCTAATCTCGAATCTCATCAGCACTGTACCCATAAAAAGAATATCAATAAAGCCTTTCATTGTTAATTTATTCTAAAATGGTTAAGAAATTCGCGAGGAAAAAGAACGGGAGTTTAATTACTAAAAATATTATTATTATTTGACATGAACTGAAATAATGTACAATAAAAAATAAAAATTATTTTTTTGTTCGAATACAAAGCTTCGAATTTATAATAAATGTGAGGAGTTAAAATTAAAATGTTAAATTAAAATTATTTCATGATTAAATTTTGTAAAATTAAAAGTGAAACTTAAATTATTTGAAATATATTAGAATTAAAATGGTTTAAAATTAAAATGAATATTTTAATTTTAATTTTGAAATAAAATAATTTTTAATAAAATTGCAATTTAAGTATGAATGTGGTATGTTGATATTTGGTTGAAATTAAAATTTATAAAAAGAAAATGTCCCAAGAATATATGTTTATATAAGCAGATTTAATGAAATATAATTTTGGATTTATTTAGTAATTTATTTGATGACAGAAGAATTGAATGTTATAGATCTAACAATAAATACAACTGTTGAATCCGATTTGAAAATTAATAATACAGCTACTGGTTGAATCCTTGATTTGTTGGGTGAAGATTAGAAATGATAGCTTTACCTAATTGAAATGAAAAATAACAATGAAGTGTCTCATGAGTTTGTAATGCTATCCCTTATTTTTCTCCCAGTGCAATGACCGCAGTTTATAGATCTGTTGCAGAGAATACACACTTAGCAAGTAAATAAATAGGTAAGAAAAGCAATTTAATTTAAAACAAAGAAAATAACATCCATTTTATACAGAAGAAAAATTAAAATACAATGTAATGCTAATTGTAATGCTATCCCTTATTTTTCTCCCAGTGCAATGACCGCAGTTTAGAGATCTGTTGCAGAGAATGCACACTTAGCAAGTAAATAAATAGGTAAGAAAAGCAATTTAATTTAAAACAAAGAAAATAACATCCATTTTATACAGAAGAAAAATTAAAATACAACGTGGTCACCAAGGATAAATAATAAAGATAAATAATGACACAGTTAATACAAAAGAAATGAAGATAAGATAACTGAATGTGTTCTTCGACGAGTTGAGTTGTAACTGTTGCGTTCGCACAATGTGTTCGGTGACAATTTAACACATAAGTCAAAATGTATTGTGCTGGGCGAGCGGATATAACAATGTCTGGTTGTAAGAATTATAGGTATTGGCCTCGCGATCGAATTTTTGGCCACCCCTATTGTACAGCACCAACATGGTCGTTGCCATGGGTACACTGATGGGCTAAAGTACAATAGTCATGAAGGCGTTTAGGAGAGAGTCAATTCAACATCTATAAGCACCCCTAACACCTTTAAAAATAAAAGGACACACTCTTAAGAGCCAACAGCTCATACATTCCACCGCTATATACAGTACCAATGCGTCTCATTCACGCGGGTATATAATCGGTTGCTTCAAATAATCTTGTTAGGCGTTCTAGGCTTTACCACCAGGATCGATTACTTCACCTCTAGCGGAGACACTATAGGAGAGCCTAGGTATAATCGAGTCGAGTCGCGTAAAACCCTTAGTGCACTAACATTAGTTGAAATATATGCTTGTCTTGTTCAAATTTGAATGCGTGATTTTATGAAATTGAAAAGGGCTTATAGTCGAAGATCTTTTCATTTGTATTAAATATATTATTCGCAGCAAAAGTCAAAATCTTTTTGCGTTGACCTTTTTTACTAGGTACTCAAAAATCGCGGGCTTTCTAAAAATAATTTTTTATTTTAAAATTAAAAATTTTTCATTCATTAATAAAATTAATATTAATTTGTATTTTTACTTTATAATTTTTATATTTTATGAATATAATAAATTTTATATATTATGAATATAAAAAATTTTATTTACTGTTATTAATTCATTTCATATTGTTTAAATACTTAAGGAATCTAAAATACTTCACTCCACATTTTCAAAATAAATTAAAAATTTTTCAAACTAAATTATTTACTTTTCAATAAAACTATTATCAACAGTATTTTTAAATAATTTAATTATTTTTCGTAATATTGCAATGCTTTTTATTTTGATTGTTACACAAATTATTTTTTCAGTCAACGTAATTATTATTAGATTTATATATTTATTTAATTATAATACTTAAAAGGCTGGTAATTTTAATGTGACTTTTATAAACACCGAGATAAAATCTATCAATGACGGATCTTTTATGCCTTACTGTGTAAAGAATAACTTTACGGCAAATCCCGTTTGTGTAGATAATATTGCAATTTGTTTTCAGAAAAAGTAAGGGTTTTTTAAATTATAATTATATAACGTTGTATTATGAAATATTATAATTCTAGTTTTCATTTTTATTTAGATTTTACTTAGAGATTTCATTACATAATGAAAGCATTTTATTTTAATTGATTTTCATTCTATTAAACTTTAAATATATATTTTAACAATTTAAGATTAACCAGTTGCATTTAAATCTAGTTGCTTAAGGGGCGAACCCAAGAAATGATCAGTGGGGGCGATTGAGAGAATGAGCTCGGTGAGCAAGCCGTCATACGACGGATTCTTCAGTAGACCTAAGTTTTGATACATATTTCCCGTTATTTTATTTATTAGTATTATTTTCCCATTACAATAATAATAAATATATTATATAATAATAATAATAATAATAATAATAATAATAATAATAATAATAATAATAATAATAATAATAATAATAATAATAATAATAATAATAATAATAATAATAATAATAATAATAATAATAATTAATAATAATAATTAATAATAATAATTAATAATAATAATTAATAATAATAATAACAATAAATAATAATAATTAATAATAATAATTAATAATTAATAATAATAATTAATAATTAATAATAATAATAATAATAATAATAATAATAATTAATACTCGATAAAAAAAATTTCTTGTTTTTGATAAATTTCCCAAATGCTTTTAAAATTTTTTGTGAAAAAATATCAGAAGAAATTGTAATTTAAAAATTAAATCAAAATGCAGATAATTAAAAATAAAGGAGATTGAAAGAGGATTATTTCAAAGTCCAAAATTCTCATTTTTTGTTTTTAATATCATAATATGATAACATTTCCATTGGATAATTATAGACCAATAAGGAATTATAGTAATTTTAATAAGATACAGGGTAATAATTAAAATATCATCTAATTACGCTTTCCCAACCCGCCATTGATCCGAATATTATAATACAGAGTTGTGAATCTCCAAAAAAATAAATTGAAACATTTGAAAATTATCATTTCCGCAGGGCCATGTAAATATTCGTCATTTTTTGTATACTGGAACAACATGGCCAATAATTTTAGCCCTGCTCTGTAAAAAGGAAATCTAGAATCTATATAATTTAATAAGCAATGAAATTATTAAAATTGTATCCATATCAATAAAGCTTTGTCCAATTTCGGTAAAACATTGAGAATACAATTGATATTACTGATTATCTAGGGGCTCACTGCAACTTTCGTGTACAAAATAAAAGTAGCAACAAAAAAAGTTTGCTTATCGCTATTCTCATATCCAAATTTATATTTTCAAAATATTATTAAGATACTTTCCTTAGAGCAGTGCTACTCAAAGTGTGGTACGCGTACCGGTGCCGGTACGCAAGCAATAGTCTGCCGGTACGCGAAGAGATTTTCAAAGGAAAATAAACAAATGTAAAATCACATGCCATGAGAAACAGGTGGGTCATGTGACTGATATTTTTTGTTTATTTATCTAATAAGAATACAGCATGGTAGTAATTTAATTGGAAACAGTTATTGTATGCACTTTATTAAAAGATTTGACTGATATTTTACTCTATGTCACACATCTGACAACCTGATCCACACGTGTGGAGCAGCAAGATGTAACATGGAATGTAAGTCATCAGCAAGAAGTGAAACAGTCATGTTCCCAAGGATATCAACGTGATTGTCGCTTTTTTTCCCATTTCCCTCTTGCGATAGCTAGATTGGCTAGTCGGTCCCAGTCGAATAAAAAAAACATCTGCCGGTACGCCACATCAGAAAGTTTGAGAAGCACTGCCTTAGAGGATATTTCTGTTCATATTTCCAATGTACAACAATTATTCACAACCTTTCGGTTTCTAGTCGAGACAAATGATATAAATAAGGCAATTGATTTCCCTGTTGAATTCCTACATACATTATATCCATCGGGATATCTACCCCATTTATTGAAGCTGAAATTTGGCGCATTTGCCATGTTGCTAAGAAATCTTAATTCGAAATAAAAATTGCTCAATGGAACATGATTGATTGTTAATAGTTTGCATCTAAGCCGAAATCATAAAAGTACAGGGTAGTAGTGTACCATTTAAAATAGTTCTTGTATTAAAAAGTTAATTAGTTTGTGATTAGGATTTTCTTTTCGAATTTGATTGTGATAGATGAGAGTATGTTAAAGAAAAGAAATTAGAAACAATTTACTATGAGTGATTTTCCGAATGGGAACACAAAGATTCTGTATCGTTTTGACATCTCAGTTTATCAACTTTTTAAAACAACTAAATAAAATAATAATAATAATAATAATAATAATAATAATAATAATAATAATAATAATAATAATAATAATAATAATAATAATAATAATAATAATAATAATAATAATAATAATAATAATAATAATAATAATAATAATAATAATAATAATAATAATAATATTAATAATAATAATAATATTAACATTGAAGTTAACAGATGTTTATTTTCAGTTGTTTAAAATCGAGAGATGGAACATTTATCCATGTACCAATTCTAATTTATGGCAAACAAACTAAGGTGCAGTTTTTTTTTAATTTTTATCTTTAAATATAATTTATTCCCGGTAAACTCTTTAAAAATGTCGCTCTTGATCTTGCGTGAGTAAGTGAGGGGTTAGGAGACGTTTAGTGTATTTTATCTTTGCCTCTAGGACATGGATCCAAATTTACCGTAATTTGAAATCATCAAACTGAAATTAATTTTTTTAAAATATTCCATTATAAAAATTATAAAATCAATATTATTTATCACATTTTTTTTAAAAAAGTGTATTCAGTATTCAAATGTTGAGTGTTTTGTAAACTAAGCTGTGTTGCTTAATGATGAGTGAAAGGCCGTCATTGCAAAATTTACATAAAAACTTTCTGTTGTTGCACTTTATAGATTTTTTATCAAATTTTCCTTCTATTTAAATTTTCAAGATCAAATCTGAATTATTGATTCAATTCTCGAACTGTTTTCTATTTACTTTTATCTAAATGTTTAGTAGAATCAGTAATTTCATAACTCACACAGACAGAATAGAATTAGATCAATTGAATTTTGCACCATTTTTGGACATAGCTTTTATCAATTGTTTTATGTGGAAAATAATTTATTTAATTGTTTTTAATGGCTGGAAGAACTGCGTAGATAGAATATACGGATTTGGCTGACTCTAATATTTTTTACCGACAATTTTTTTGTTGTTTGATAAGATTTCAAAAAGTAAAATAACACACTAAACATGACCAAAGAGACACTTTCAGGGGTTCCAAATTATTTTCTTCCTTACATTACACTTCCAGTAATATATCTAGGGATCATCGTCTTATTTGGTTCATCAGTATTGTGGAATGTTCTCATGAGAATTTGAATCCAATAGTCATTTCGACTGGGAATATTTGTATTAAAAATCGAAGCCATTATTAATTGTATTATTAATTGAAGCCATCGTTTGTGCTAAAATAGAACCCATAGCAACACCATCTATTTACTGATACCATTCATTATTGAAACGAAAATTGACTTTTGAAGTAGCAAATTCAAGAAGTTCACTAAATGCCTTTTTTTTCTTTATCATATTAAAATAATTTTCAATTGACAATAAATCTTTCTATTTCCTTTATCAAAAGTTACTTTGAAAAGGACTACTGAAAAAAGGATGCCGCGGTAAAAAAAACTTTGGGAAACGCTGCTGTAGACATTTATTAACTTCAGTTGACATTAATGGAACATTTATTTTACTTATATTTGCAAAGTTTACTTAAATCTACTCCGAATTTTGACATAGAACATCATAGGTGTTTTCCGGGGTTTTGTTTAAAGGTGATCCTTATAATTACGTCTTTTTATTAATTATAATTTATATAAAATGATGAATTCTTGGTAGCAATATAAATTAAATTTTGAGCAAGTAAATGATTAGATAAGCTTTTGATGTAAAATTTTCTCATTTAATACATATTTTGCAGCAAGGGTTTCTCTTATAATTTGCTTGTTTAAGATATAACTTTTTATGAATAAATATTATTTGCGAAATTCATGGCAAATAAATAAATGATTATCAGAAAAATTTGGTCTTTAGTAAAATTATTATTTGATCTTCAACAAGAATTCTAATTCACATTACATACAAAAAATTTATTATAAATAAATCTAATAAAATAAATAAACGAACTCATTGGCAGCTGCAAGACAGATGTATTTTTAATGAATTTATATTGTCCACAATTTAGATTATTGTTACTCAAATTGTACTTGAAATAAACATTTAAACTGACAGATAATAATTTAGAATGATTATAATTAATAATAGTTATAATATCATATATTATAATCAAGGATTGAAACAAAAAAAAAACACATCGATTTACATCTCTCTCACATATAATGTATAGGATAATACGCTTCCTACCGACCAACTATTTTCAAATTTGGTAACTATCGAAGGATGCCAACCCGGTATTTATATCCTGGATTGCGCAAACGTCCATTACAATTAAAATTAGCAGATCATTTTAAAAATTATTTTAAATTGAAGGAGTCTTGATGAATCATATTGTTCTCTATCCAGATATTTCTCTCGGTAACTTTTCAAGCGGCAATACTTAATTCTGTTCTCCTGTAAGTTCCATGTATTGCAGTAATCATAAACACTAAAAATTAAATTGATTTAGTGTATCCCTAGACTAGAAACATGGCCTTTAGATTCTATAAAAGTCATTAAAAAAATAATGGCATTTTATTAAGTTTCCGTATTCTCATTTACTTTCTATCATTTTTATTCTCAATAATATTATCTTTATTATATACATTTCATAATTACTATCACCAATTTTCATGAAAATAAAGCCCTCAATCAAATACTTCAACTGATGTACGTCATAAACAATTATGATAATGAGACCGACCGAAACCGAGAAATAAACATTATTCTGTCCTTTTATATTTGATAGATGAACATAATCATGAGTTATATATTACGGTCCTTCATTTCTTATTTTTAATACAAGTGTTGTTGCCATTTCAAATGTGGAAATAAAATGATATGGTTTTGTATTTATATGATATTTTATCTATTAGTATAATTTTGAAAGTTAATATTTTTAATTTCTAATTTAACCGTTTGCGGACGGTATGCTAGCAGTGCTGGCCACGAATTTTGTTCCAGACGTTATATAATGTATAAGGGCCAGCTGTGATGGCCAAACTTTAAAAAAATCATACCACGATATCGGGCATTTATATACTAAAAGATTTTATGCTAAAAATAATATATTAAAATACTACTTATTAAAATTAATTCCGTCCACAAACGGTTAACTGTTTTTTAATTCAATTTGATTATAATTTTATATTTGAATTTTTAATAAATATTTAATGTAAATTTTTGATTAAAGCATAATTATATGCAAATCAATGATTATGAAAGTCTATGATTATTTTCAGAACCAAATTATTAATAATTAAAAGTATAAAATTAACATAATTAAATTATAAATTAACAATAATAACAAGTTAAGCGCCATTTGTATTCATATAATTACAATATACTCTGGCTTAACGGGTCACATGTACAAGATAAAGTAAAGTGGCCAATTTTTCACATGGGTTGCGTGCAGTGGTGTGATTCAAAATATTTAATAACCGGTTTACACCCTCAAAACATTTGAGAACCTCATCGCACTCACCCAAAAAAATTAACGAAAATTTTAAAACTAAATTCAAATTATAAATTGCAAGCATGATTCTGTAAAATTTTTGAATTTCGTATTTGATTGTTTACTTTGCGTTTTCATTTCTTTGTTAATAGCCGGTAGAATAGAAACGGTTCGCACGAATCCCACCACTGGCTGTGAGTATCCAAAAGAATACAGTCTACTGTCTAAGATGGATATTAAAATATAATATCGTATTTTTGCTATATGAAACGTACTAAAAATATTGGAGAAAATCGACATTGTACACGATGATGCTAGAAATGTAAATGATCAATTCGATTCTTAATAATTCAAGGTCACGCTAATAGATGAAAGCCGCCTCTATATAAATTGAATAAATAAAAAGTGCAAATAATACAACTAAATAGTCATAACAAAATATTAAATTTCGTTTTTGATTAAAATATGATTGCGAGAGCAATTGCGCTTTTGACGTGTGTTTCATCAAATGTTGTGGTAAATATGACCGTCTGGACTCACAAGATTTTAGTTACCAATTTTTAGAAATGTAAAGGTAAAAATCGAATTTAATTCACATTAATAATTTACCAAATTACTCAATTATTGAATACAACTGAAACAAAAATTATCATATTTGATTTTGATGTGCTCAATGACAACGCCATTTGGATGTATTAGCTACCCTTTTAATTCAATATTTCTTTCGACGTCTCGGTAATTAACAAGTCGTTTATTTTGAATGTTGGACAAATTCATTTGTATAAAGATTTCGATTCTACAAATTTAAGCTTTTCTATGCTTTGAAGTTTCTAAATAAATTAAATTTATTCGTATACTAAAAAATTTTATGCTAAAAAATAATATATATTAAAATTAATTCCGTCCGCAAACGGTTAAGTTTATTAAAGATATTTGAAGAAAATGAAGTTTATTATTTATCCTACTTTCAAAAACCCGCATAGAAATCTCAAATGTGAAATATTGATGAATAATTTCAATTACCGTATTTTTCGGACCATAAGGCGCATTTAAAATCCTTTCATTCTCTCAAAAGTTATTGTAAAAGAGTTGAATAGAGTTGAATAAAGTTTGACTTATCGGAGTTTTGTGTCATTTAATGTGTGTGCCTTATGTATGAAAATAAAACCGTTAGCAGGCGATCAATGATATTGCTCCTTATGGCCCGAAAAATACGGTAATAATATTATCATTTAATGGATCATTAAAATAAAGGACACTATTTTATCATTAATAATTTGCCTAGAAATAAAATTCAAATAAAATTTAAAAAATTTTAGATAGTCTCGAATTTAAGTTTATCTGAAAATGGTAATATTTTACCAGTAGAATTTGATCCAATTGATCTCAACTCGATCACCGATAAACCGTTGTACATGACAAATCCAAAGCACAATTTTAGTTTTATGCTCCAGTTCTCTGTGAAATGCCAAAAAGATTATTTATCACCAAATTGCTCTGAAATCGATTTCTGTGAAAAACTCAAAAGTGCTTTGTGTAAAAATAATGGGAAATGCATTCAAAATAACACAAAAATCAGTTGCGAATGTCCCACCGAATATACAGGTAAATATTGATTTAAATTATTTGTTTATTTTCTATCAATATAAAAATTTTAAAATAGAGTTTGATATTTTAATTACGTAATAAAATTCACAATTACTGATTATCGATATTAGATTATTTATATTCGATATTTTCACATTTTCCGTACGATTTATCGATTTTAATCGATGTATATTTTTATTATTTTTCTATTTATTATTATACCATTCATTTGCATACCAAAATTTGATTTGTTTATAATTTGATCGAAATGTGTTTTGAAATACATTTTTGGAATATTAATAATTAATAATAATAATTAATCAATTTTCGAAAACAAGCACTTAAAGATTAAAAATTAATATATCAGATTATTCACTGTTTTAATTAAATCAGGTAAAAATAAACCGCATGTTAATTATGGATATTTTTGATTTGTCTTTATCACTATTTTGTTTCAATTACATCAAGTTTTTCATATTGATTAGTGATTAAAAATTGTCGTAATATTTACATATCTAAATATTAAATTAATCATAATTTAAATTTGAATTAAAATGATTTATTAGTTAAACAATTTTACTTACAATCGATAAACTAAAAATAATCGCATTATGTTTTGAATGCCTACACAAAATTTAATTTTTGATTTTTATTAATGATGTTAATAATAATAATTTTACTACTAATACTACTACTACTAATAATAATAATAATAATAATTATTATTATTATTGTATTTATTAAAAAGAGCTTGAAGACTATAAATCAGTAAATAAAAAAAATATTTACTGATTTAAAATCTTCAAGCTCTTTTTAATAAATGCAATGGAAAAAAAATGAGTGGTGAAATTAGAAAAAAAAATTTCTTATAATTATTATTATTATTATTATTATTATTATTATTATTATTATTATTATTATTATTATTATTATTATTATTATTATTATTATTATTATTATTATTATTATTATTATTATTATTATTATTATTATTATTATTATCATTATTATTATTATTATTATTATTATTATTATTATTATTATTATTATTATTATTATTATTATTATTATTATTATTATTATTATTATTATTATTATTATTATTATTATTATTATTATTATTATTATTATTATTATTATTATTATTATTATTATTATTATAAGAACTTTTTTTAATTTCCATCACTGATTTCTTTTCAATTGACACTGTATTTATTAAAAAACATCGATATTTTTATTAATTCATAGTCAAGTTTTTTTAATAAATACAATAATAATAATAATAATAATAATAATAATAATAATAATAATTATTATTATTATTATTTTTATATAAATTTTAATCTTAATAATATAGTTTTATGCAAGCTGAATGTTCATGAAAGGTCTTAGTGTTTTGATAAAATGTGTTTCGGAAGTCAATCTTTGTGAGGAATTGTATATTGTTTCGCATCCACCATCACTACTAATTCAAAGAGAAATACTATCCCGTCGTTCTCAAAAAACATTTTCGAGATCATTTTCAGAAATGCCAACAATTGCATAAGTTATTCTATTATTTATAAACACCAAAAACCTAGATGCATCAATTTTTTCATCCATTTTACAGATTCTTTCTATTATATTTACTTATTACATCACAATAATTTATAATTGCACATTGGCTTTTTTGAGACCTTGCACAATATTTTTAAATTTTCAATCCTTTTCATGTTTACTATTTAAATAATATTCACAGTAGTTTTACATCCAGTTCAACGGGTTTACAATGTGCAGTGAAAATTTTGTCTGTGGAAGTTATAAGCAATGTTTACATAATGAATAACTTACATTTCATGAATAAGTCCAAATTCATGTAAACAAAATGAAACCTTTATGATAAATTCTTCACTCTTATTTTCCTTACCAGAGATGTTAGTAACATTAAAATGGTCACTTTGAAATTTGAAATTATTGAGAGAAATAATAAATTTAAATTTACTGACAATAAAAAAATTAAAGAAATTTTTCCGTTAGATTTTACTATAAGAATCTATAATTGAAACTTCCGCAACATTCTCGAATTAGCATAACCGTAAGAATATCTGTTATATTAATGATAAAGTGGTGATTTTGTAGAAAATTGTTATTCAAAATTATTTTTACATTTGTTGATATTGGATGAATCGGCCATTAGCGCATTAACACTTTAGTATTTTAATAATATTTTGATAATTATTTTATTATTATCATATACTTTATTCGGTAAATCCCTCATTTGATAATTCAAATCTAGGGGATTTCTGTGAAAATGAAAAGGATTCTTGTCAGAATAACTCATGCATAAATAATTCAACTTGCCAAATAAGTCCAGATGGAAAGCTGAAGTACAAATGCATTTGTCCAATAAATTTCCAAGGGAAATTTTGCCATGAAGATGTAAATGAATGCTTTGATACATCTTTCTGCCCGCCAAATGCCACGTGTATTAATTATTATGGTGGATACAATTGCTCGAGCGAGAAACAGTCTCAAGCGGCAATCTCGACTTCACCTCCTTCACTAGAATTATCAACTACTCAAATTGCAAATTTCATTGTAAATTATTAATTTTTAATTCAATCGTTTTTTATATTTGATAATTTCATTTATTGAAGTATCTGTAAATGAGTGCAAAGTTCAAAAATCAAATTTACCATGTGATTTTCTCACAGTATGACACAAAATATCGATTCCAGTGACATTTTTATTTAAAAATTTAATTTTAATTCATTGGAACAAGTAGGATTCCCGCTGATTTTTAGCTAGAGATTTAACAATAAGAGAGGGGGGGGGGTATGCAGACGAGGGTTGATATTTTGTTGATGAGATAGGCAAAAGAATAAAATTCCGTGCCAAAAGCTTCCATGAAATTAATTGATTTATTACAAAATATTAGCAAAACTTGTTAATGGGATTTGTCTTAGAAGATTAGGAAGAAACGAAGACTTTGTGACCATTAAGATTCTCGGTAGTTTATATACGGCATTATCTGGACCAAAGTAAATTTATTTGGAAGATTACTTCATGATAATCATTTTACACATAAAAAAAATTTGAAAAATCCTTTTTTTTTGATAACAAATGATTTATTAATGGCTATTTATATCAAATTTTTTCTTCTAGAAAAGTTCTAAAAGCTAAATTTTGTAGTTTTCATCTTGTAAAGAAATTTCTAAATTATTCCAATTTACAAGGAAAATATTTTCTATAGATTTTCTATGAAGTTTTTCTACCCATCTATCAAACAATTTATGTTTCATGAATTTGTTCCTTCGACTTCAATGTTTTATTTCACTTTGAAAAAGGCCTACTTTAAAAATTGTAACTCAATTATCTGATGATCAGAATATGATAAAAATTTGTTTTATGTTCATTATTATAAGTTCTACATAATGATGTAAAAACTTTACCTTACACTTTCGGAGAAAGTCGCTCTGGACCCAAAGGTCACGCTGGCATTCAAAGAGCTAAAGATTTGTTTTTGAATTGAGATGGAGAAATAATAATTATCAGAGAAAGTATTGTTAATTGTGATATTGCCATTGATGTATGATATTATTGATATTTAAGCTATTATTGTCATCGAATTAGTGGCACTTTTATTGCTTATTGTTATAACTGATGATTGTTACTGTTTATTATTATTATCATTACTATTATTATTATTATTATTATTATTATTATTATTATTATTATTATTATTATTATTATTATTATTATTATTATTATTATTATTATTATTATTATTATTATTATTATTATTATTATTATTATTATTATTATTATTATTATTATTATTATTATTTTAATAATTATTATTTAAAAGTTGTATGACTGTTGAGGTCCGTAAATTAAAATAAATTTAAATGAAATTTAGGTTATTAATTTAAATAAAAACGAAGTGAAGAAAAAAGACAAATAAAAGCGGGATCATGCACAGAATCGATAGTAAAGGAAAGTGTGATGGAAGCAGTATTAGAAAATGCCAAAAGCAATTACGAAAGGCAAGAATCCGGAAATCCGAGAAAAATCAATAAATTGAAGAATCATCGAAATCGAATGGGGAAAACGGGACAGGTATAGAGTAGCTAATGGTCAACAAGATGATGGTTAGGGATTTATCAGAAAATGGTTAGGAAGGGTCGGAAAGCATTCAAATGTATGAAAACAGAAAGCGCTAATTAATTAATTAATTGGCTAATAGAAAACCCGAGCTAATGGGAAACCCGAGCCAATGGAGAACCCGAGAGATGAAGGAAACCCGAGCTGGGTAAACAAGAAGAAAAGTAAACAGAAGGAAGATTTGGGCCCATTAGCTTGACACAACGATTAATTGTAAAAGAGCAAGGAGAAGATAGTGCGTGTAGAAAGGCCGGAAGGCAATTATCTTGGTTCGTTGGACCATTATGAGTGCCAGCCGAAGCAGATACGTGGGAGCAAATGTCAAGTGAAAGATTGGCTCGGCAATAACCATTTGTCATCCCGATTTCGAGGAGTATATAAGGAAAGGGAAAATCAGAGCAAATCGGTATTTTGCCTCAGCTAGAGTTAGAAGAAACCGAGTTAGGAATAGGTAAAACGAATTAAGGAGCTTAGGGAAAAGAAGATATAGAATAGGAATACGAAAAGGTGAAAAAGAATCAAATCAAACAGAAAAGAGGAAAGCATGGGTCAAGAGAATCTAAATAAATAAAAGGTGAATATTATCTATTTACAAAGCATCAACGCCGAGCGGACAATCGGTCAAACGTAACTTTGATTATTAAGTGTAAAGTTGTGAGAAAAGATTGTGAATTTTGTTATTTCAATATACGTTGGGTCGTTATTGTTTTGATTTAAGGGACACGAGAAGTCAGAGGGAACCGACTTAAATTAACCAAAAACCCAACATGACTGTGAAGTTCATCAAGATCTTTGAACCTGGGAATTCTCATTAGCCAAAATGATTCACCTGATGTTATTTTTGTTTCAATGACGAATTTGTTATAATGTGTTGACGATTGAAAATACAAGGGATATAGTGATGTTTTATTACAAATTCAAGGAGAATTACAAAAATAATTAGAAAAACCACAGTATATCGGTTGCCAAAATCATGTTCTAGATCTAATTATTTGCTTGGTTATTGTGTCCCGTATATTGTTTCCAGTAAATATGAAATTCTTTAGTGAAAACACAGAACGAAACTTTCACTACATAGAACATTGACTGAAGGGACGATTTGAAATTCCTATATAAAATTTGTAAAGCGTATAAAGTTCATCAGAAGTCAGGTAAATTTCCGATTATCAGTAAATAGCTCAAGATGAAACTTCTGCGCAACATTTTCTCAAATAACCTATTTCTTTCTGCTTTCATATCGTACTCACCTAAGAAATGTAGTTTTATATCCACGGAGTGGGCTTCTCTCTGGTTCTCCAATCAACATTTCCGTGAAGATGCACATGATGTGCTACAATCTGCTATTTTAACACTTGGATATCATAAAACGATAAAGGGTTCCCTAGATCTAATATTGTCTCTGAACAAATCTTGAAGAAGATGGAAGATATATTTGTGAATAGCATAAATGATAAATACATCAATTTGGAGTTCATTAATACAAATTTACTTTAAATAATACATTATTTCGAACTAATTTATCGATTTTCTTTAGCGGTAAAGGTTGCGCTATATATAATTATTATAATATATAGGTTTATTTTTTCAATTTGTTACAATTATTCTTTTCATTATAGAAATGGGATTTGCCAGATTTTGCTACCTTGCTCATTGTATCTATTGAAGCTGCAATAATAATTATTCTTATTTTGGTATTAATATTCGTTCAAATCAAAAATTGTCCATCAAAAAAGAAAAAATCTAAATTTCTTGTCGATGATTCTTCTTTGTAAGATTATTATTATTGTTTTTATTATTACTATTATAATTATTATTATTATTATTATTATTATTATTATTATTATTATTATTATTATTATTATTATTATTATTATTATTATTATTATTATTATTATTATTATTATTATTATTGTTATTATTATTATTATTATTATTATTATTATTATTATTATTATTATTATTATTATTATTATTATTATTATTATTATTATTATTATTATTATTATTATTATTATTATTATTATTATTATTATTATTATTATTATTATTATTATTATTATTATTATTATTATTATTATTATTATTATTATTATTATTATTATTATTATTATTATTATTATTATTATTGTTTTTATTATTACTATTATAATTATTATTATTATTATTATTATTATTATTATTATTATTATTTATTATTATTATTATTATTATTATTATTATTATTATTATTATTATTATTATTATTATTATTATTATTATTATTATTATTATTATTATTATTATTATTATTATTATTATTATTATTATTATTATTATTATTATTATTATTATTATTATTATTATTATTATTATTATTATTATTATTATTATTATTATTATTATTATTATTATTATTATTATTATTATTTACAAATTTTGTCACTGTATTAATAATTTATTAGTATATGATTATTTATGAGATTTGTTTAAAGCTAATTTGTAAGTCTAAGTTTATAACATTCACTTGATATATTGTGTAATAATTGATATAGAAAATTAAAAATTTTATTTAACTTGATTTTAATCGATAACACATTTTTATTTCAATATTATTTAAAAGTGTATTTTTTTTATCGAACGATGCATAATTTTTACAATTTAGTCAACTATTTCTTTTTAAATTGCTACACACTGCTAACCTAAAATAACTAAATTTGGAAAATCATGGTTTCAAATAATTAATTATTACTCGAGCGCTTACGCAAACATTCAGGAGGGGTAGCACGTTTACGATACAATTTGGAATTCACACGTCGATTACAATCATTGCAAGAAATTTGTAAGATTTTTTCGATCTCTCTGGCAGTTTAAAAATCTATGTGACGAAAATAATTATTCAATAATTATTTATTTTATTATTTAGGTATTTCAACAATATTTTAAAAAATAAAGACATTGAAATAACCTTTTTCTCACTTTAAATTTTTTTTGTAGAGTGCAGAATGACCCACACTTTCCCATTCTTTGTACTGCTTCCTGGGTTAGAAACCCTGGTATCCTTAGGATATAATAATTAATATATTGGTAATCTAAACCAAAATTCATCGTGGAAATTAATAATAATTTTTCACTTTTGTTTTATATTTAACACAGATTTATTGAATTTATTAACATCCGAAGGGGCATTAGCTCATATTTGGGAACTATTACAGAAAGTTAAGCAGGTGAATTGAAATTTCATTAAAAAATTCTATTGATTAGTGTAGAAATAAACATTTTACACATTTTTAAACAATATAATATACACAAAATTTGACGTCTTTTTTAGGGACGGGATACTAATAAAGAATTATTATTAATAAATTAATAAATTTATTAATAATAAATGAATCATTTTACTAAACATTGACTATTATCTGACATTCAATCTGTCATTGCTTTGGTGATATTTCTGGCACTGTCATGGATTACACTTACATATTTTTTATCGCCCTTATTCTTTTTCAATTCTTCAAATTTAACATGGAGATTGATAGCAGTGTGTTGCTCCGGTAAAGATACCTTGGAAAGAAGATATAAATTAAAATTAAAGTCGTCATCAATGAAATGACCTGTAATACCCATATATGAATCCATTTTAACTGATCTCCACGTATCAGTTGTACAACTCACTTCCACATTATTCATTTTTTCCTGCATTTCTTATTTGGAATTATACATATCTGACAGTATGACATCAGTGAAATGCCTTCTTGATGGTAATAACAAACGAGGAATATAACTTTAATAAAACCTTTAGATTCCAAAAAAGATGTTGAAAGTCCATTTTCAACAATCATCTTACATAATAGATCTTCGGCTTCTTCATTTTGTGGTCATTTCATCTAACATCGATACGATATGATATCTCATCCTACTTGTTTGATTGTTGATAGGGAAATCTTTTTGGCATTGATTACAATTTGCAGTGTTAATACCTGTCACCGCACCGTATAATGCTTCCATACTCCCCTTATATTTTTAAACTTGATCTTCCTCTTGGTTTTCATTATTGATAGATGTACGATGGTTAATGTAGATTTTGTCATCAGATGGCTTTGTTTGTAGATAAGTAGAAGTTGTTGTTCATTCCTTTTTCAATCAAACTTGGACCGTTAAATATATTTTTATCGTTTCATGTTAACGGATAAATTAAACGTTTTATTAATAATAAATTCAATAAATGATAATTATATCAACCCCTAACATTTTTCTCTTCTTCATTCGAACTAATAATATTTACTTACGGATCATTTATTTTTTATTGTCCAATTTAATATTGATATAGGAAATAGTTTGAATAGTTCAGTGTCAGTAACATTATTAGAAAATCAAAATACGGGGAAATTGAATATTTATAATTACAGAAATTTTGTAATATATTTATAATGGTATAAGCCTTATACTATAAGGTGTAAGGACATACAATTAATTTGAACAGATAATTTATTGTAATTAACATTATTGAAGATCTTGAACATCATCAGAGATATCATTGTGAATAAGACGAAGGTTTCTGTTTCCTGCATTTCTGGCATATTTGATTGATTGATTTTGACTCGATTTGATGATTCTTCAACTTCTTCAACTTGTTCGACTTCAGTGACAACTTCAGTGACTTCGTTAGACATATTTGAATTTGATGATGATTTTCGAAAAAAAGTGGAAAGTGGAACAATCGTTTTTAACTTTTTATTTAGATTTAATTAATTCAATAATATATTTTTAGTTCAATTATTAAATTGATAAAAGTGACAGTCAGAGGCATTACATAAGGGATTAATAAAATGATTCTAACAAGTAGGTTATATAATATTATAAGAACTTTCAATGTTCACCTCTGATTTCTTTTCAATTGACATTGCATTTATTAAAAAATTGACTACGAATTGAGTCAGTAAATTTTTTAATAGGTTAAATAAATTGTAGTCTCAACAACCTCTTTATTATATTGTATTTGTTAAAAATCTTGACCAAATTCATTTGAAAAAAGCAGTGTCTAAAATTAGTAAATATCAAAAACATCGATATATTTATTGAACCATAGTCAAGCTTTTTTAATAAATACAATGTCAATTGAAAAGAAATCAGTGGTGAAATTTGAAAAAAAGTTCGTATAACACTTTATTTTAAATTTTATTATTTAAAATATTTTCCAATATGAATATTCTTTGTAATATGTTACATTTTCATGGACCGCCAGAGATTCCTTCCTAGTGATTGAATATTCTTTATTATGTGCTGTATGGTGTCTAGTACCATTGGTTATCACTGTTTCTTTATCGTCTCCCGTAACCTGGTCTAATATTGCTCCAAATTTCTCCAAAACTGGCATACGTATCGTGTTTGTACATTCTATTTTTTCTTCTATCAATCAAAAAGCTTGAATATCTTATTTTTGGAATGTCATTCCCAATAAAATTTATCAGTTTAGCTTCTCGCATGATCATAAGCTCCATTCAAACCTTATTCCAATTTTTAAAACAAACTGAATGATATAAACAAATTAATATATTTTAATGTTAGAAATAATAACTTCGACTTCAACGGAAATATTATTTAAAACCAATATTAAAAATTAACATTATGTCTGAAATAAGTGAAAATAATCGGAATTCCAGGAATTCACTTGCTATGATGTCAGAATATTGAATGCACTATTTAAAAAGTGTATTTTTAGTTATCTAATTAGTTTAATTGGAGATTAATTAGACCATTTTTCAGATTCATTAAAGATAAGAAAAAAAACGACTATGATATGAATTTTGGCCGATCTCATTTGCTTTCTGAAGACCGCCACCAAAGCATTGTTCCAATGTTTGATATCCATGAACTCGAAAATACATTTAATAATAATTTATCAAACAATTCACCGGGAATGAGCACATTTGGGCGTAGATAGAATGTATATAAATATTTTTTTTTATTTTATTCAGTTTAATTTTAACGGCTTCGTCACATTGATCAACTTTTATTTTTGAATATATGACTTTTTCAAAGCAACAATACCATCTAGTGATTTGTTATTATCCATTCAATATCTTTTATGATGATGTCAATATGTATCCGATTCACTTATTTGGAATATATTTTTAATTGTTTTTTTATTTTCAATTTTCTTTTCAATTTGAAACTATTTTAAAAATTTTATATGATATTTTTCAATAAATTTACATTTTTTAAAGATTTTATTTTAATATTAGAAAATTCCAATAAAATATCGCTTGTCTATCGTTCGGCGGATTCATTTTTCATCATCGGGCAGAAACAAAAAATAATTAAATAATTTTTAAATTTTTTTATTTTTAAACACCAAAAAAATTTTAAATTTAAATTAAAAAATATTTTTATTAAATCTAATAATTTCTTACATAACGTCATTTTACTTTACGACAACAGAAATACATCATTCTTGGCGCATACAATACTCTTTAATCCCTTATTGTGCTCACTAATATTAATCAATTCCTTCAGTTGATAGTAATCAATAACTTGTGAATGGAGTCATTTCTATGTATGTGTTATTGCACTCATAACATTTTAATTCATAATCAATACACGAACACAATCTAAACAGGATTTGGAATTTACTAACAACCCCAAAGCTCAAACAATTTTTATTAAAATAAAATTTTCGTTCTTATTATGAATTGGAATATGGAGTGTGATTTAAGATTACATAACACTGGAACATCAAGTTATATAATGTTCAATAATGATTCGCATTTGTAGCGGAACTTTAACCAATCGCCGAGTTTATTGAACTAAATACAAGAGCTAAAATATTTATAATGAAAATTTAATAAGAGGTTCACAGGGAAAGTTTGTGCAAAAAAAATTAATTAAAATTAATTAATCTGTAATGAGAAGCCCAAGCCCATCGGAAACCCGATGCGCAGTGACACCCGATCGATTAGATAAGAGAGGGAATATTCTGAGAGCCAATCTAAAACAAATAAATTAAAATAATTTCGAAACCCTTAAATGTTTACCTAGGATTCCCGGAAGATAATTAATTACAATTTTGTCGATAATTGCCCTCTCAGAAACAGTATAAAAAGAGAGCTCAGAAACAGACAAGCCGCCAGTTGCTCGAAGAAACAAAGAGAAGCTCAGAGAATCAAAGATCAGTGGTCGGAAAAAAGTTTAATTCTTGTACAAGGAAAGCGAGTAATATTTATATTTAGGGACAAATTGTAATTTGATTGAAATTAAATAAAGTTAATCTGTTTTGGGTTACGACTTTTTGGTTTAAATAAGAACACGAGGAGTCAGCGGGAACCGACTTGTAAAAATAAAGCCCAACAATTTGAACAACGGTTTTTTATATATTCATCATCACTGAACGGTTGTCCATGTTTAGCGATTATGTTTAAAGCAGGATAACTAGTAACATTTATATTTGTACGACTCTTGATAAATGTCACTAAGGATGTCGATTCAATATTTTTATTTTTAATATTCCGAGCGATAAGTTATTTTTATTCATCATTGATTTTCCTAAGAAGCGATTTATCAATTGTTTCATAATGCTTTCTTACTGACGAGGTTCTTACAACATAAAATACATATTGCTTTATTTCATTTGTTAATAAAGTCATATTTTTCAGTGCCCTAGTGCATTATTCATTTAGTGCCCTAGGTTCGCCACCACTACTATTTTGCATTATTATTGGTTTCCTAACATACCTAATCAACAAGGACAAACTATGCGATCTTGTGAGACATCATTTGTGTCTATGAGTAGCAAGACGAAATATTTGTGACCAGATAGAAGTTTTAGGTCCATAAAGTACGAAATCAAAGAAACTGTGAAAATGTTGAAAAAAAGTTGAAATTTATACATTTGTTTTCACATAAACTGCGCTCTAAATGTTAGATTTTATGAAGAATATTTTCAATGACAAATGGAAAATCTCAAATTACTTTCAATCAGACATATAATGTATATGAAGCGTTCAATTAGGACCCGGGCACGGTGATATTTTAACATAGGAACAACAAAGGTTGAGATTTTAATTATGTTCGGAATTTATTTATTTATTTAGATAACCTAACAAATAATGATTTACAACTCATGATTAATTAATTAATTAATTAAATTTATTATTAATTTCACTATTCTCTGAAATGAAACCAATATTATTTAACAAAATTTTCTCCATTGTCATATTGTCGAGAGCTTTTTTATATGGAATGTGATAAAACTGCAAAATTTACATTTCCTATATTTTGTTTATACATATCTCATACAATTCCTTTGAATACCTTTGCTAATCTAGAGGTTCCCAACTTATCAAATAGTACTTCGAAATACTTATAAAAATCAATACAAAGTTCGCTAAAACTAAATAATAGTATATACATCCGAATTCTTAATACCATTTCCGGTCAGTTTTTTGATAAGTTTGTTACTCTTGACTTTCACCCTTTGCATTAATAATGACAGGCCTACTGGAATGAACATTTATTTTGACAATATGTTTATATGCGAATATAGATAATACATTTTTCTGTTTCCTTTTTTCAACTAAAAATTAATTCTAAATTTTTCATTAAGATAAACATTTATAAATATCGAGTTAATGGGGAAAAATGTGAAAATATTTTCAGGTAGGAAAGGGTTAAAGGTTTTATTGTAATCATATCAAGTTTTGTTGTACAACTTTTTTATAATGAATCATCAGTCTTATCGAAATCTATATAAATCTTAAATGAGTTTAAACCTATCAGATTTATTGCTAGAAGAAGCCAATCATCAGTTCAAACGCTATTTCACATAGTTCTGTAGGAATTATGAAGACAAAATATTTAATTGGTAATAAACTCAATCAATCCAAAAGAATTTTACTACTAATCACCTAAAAAGACTCCATATGTATTCTTTCAAGATAATATTCACACTGTTATAATCATATTTTCACGACTATCTCTATCATATGAACTTTACCACCAACTAGATAAATTTTTCTCAGATATTTACAATCAAAACTTTGATTTCCACAACTGGGCATTATTTGTGCGTTATAATATTTGCATTGCGTTCTTTTTGTTTGTAGGCTAATTGTATTGTGTGCTTACTTTCATTATTATTTGTTTCAATGAGCTAATTAATCGATGGAAATTCTATTAAATTACTCTTTGGATTTATTCATGTTCTCGAATTTGAAAATAATTTCTTGTTTGTTTTACACAGCCTACTTTGTGTTGGAGAAAGTTTTGGGCAAAGACTGAAAAGACATCTATTGTTTATCTAACACGATAATATAAACCAAAAGAAAATAAAGAAGGTAAAATATGTCAAAATTAGAATCAATAATAAGAAAAATAAATGAAGAATTAAAACAAAATAAAACAAAAGAATATGAAAATCAAAAATAGAAATAAAACACGAAAAAGAAAAATCTAATCTTGATTTAAATCAAAAATGCAAGAAAATAAGATCCAAAAGAATAGGAGTTAAAAATTTTAGAAAAAGTTATATTAAAACAAATAATTGAGAATGAGTTTGTAATTAAAAAGATCTGATTAAAACAAAGAAAAAGAAAAAATACTAAAACTGAATTAAAACAAATAATTAGAATGAATAAATTATGGGAAAATAATGAAAAGATAATAGAAAGATTGAAAAAGAAATGAAAAAAAATCGGAATAAAGCGAAAAGTAACCTAAATAAATGAGTAATTTTCAATTATTATATTATTAAATCAAATACTGGACAAGAGATCCGGCTGAGATTTTTTAAACATGTAGATGTTTAGTAAGCAGCACCCACAGAAGTTACGGAAAACAATTATTGGGTGCCTCAGGCTGTGGAGAAATAAACTAAAAAAGTCAAAATAATATTTATGAATATAAATAAAAATTTTAATTCGTCTATTTTTCTAAACAGAACAACTAATTTAAATTAAAATCCTATTATATTTTGTTTAAATCAATAACATTTTGATCATGGTTTTATTAAAAAAAAACAATTTATATGTAGTTTACGACCAAACCTACAACTTTATATTTATTTTATAATATAATGATAATGGAATTTTCGAAAATATGATAATATTATTTGAAAAATCTATGAATTTTGATTTATAAATCATCGAATAAGCGTTATAAGAAATGAGCACATCTTCGAAAGACCTCACTTATAGCTTTACTCTTACAACCAATATTTCCTTTAGTAGAATTAGAGTAACTTAATAGAATGCATGGCAGGGAAATAATTATATAATTAGAAATGATTAGATACCGTTGACGAGAAGTTTTCCTCATAAATTCAAGCACCGGAAGGCTATTCTTAGACAATATACAAAAATGTGCAAAAGGAAAAATCGATAATATTCACTCAGTGAAAGAAATGTGCAGGATTAGTCACTAAGTGGGAAGTAGTGAATAACAAATTCTTATTAATGATTAATTTGGACATGTTTGAATAAAATATGCAGAAAAATGACTAAATCGGTTGATTTCCGAATGTTTGACAGGATGAATGTCCTCCAATTGACTGAGAAAGAGTTGAATGTTGACGGAATTCCGAGGACAATTATTATAGTAGTAGTAATAGTAGCTCTTGTCATTTGGGTGATGAAATCAAGTCTGAAAGAAACTTTGGGATTACATTTATTTCTCATCCGAAAAGCTATCCATAGATCAATGACCTTTGCAAGGTTTTAAAGGCTGATTTATTTTTAGATGAAATCTAATAGCTCAACAGCAAATAGACTATTTCAGCTACATTTACTTTCCAAATGTCAATTAAAATATTCAATCCAAGATGAACTAGAATTTTTCTTTATTAGAGGTCTAGTCTCATATAAAATACCCTAATAATGTTATAAGAAATATAAACGAATTGATGGAGATTTATTAACAATAGAAAAGAACTACTATGTTTTAATCTTAGTTCCAAAAACCTTCGCAGGATTATTAACAACAATCCTAAACAAAGAACCATGCCACATTGGAGTTAGGAAAACTATTCTACTATATAGAAAAGATTTTTTCTAATGATCGAAGATACAAGAGATAATGTTGCCATATCTGGACTAAGAGGAAGATTGATCAGACAAAGAACTAAGAAAATTCTTTAAGAGGGGAACTAAAGAAACTTTGGATCAAACAAGAATTCAGCTCATCTTACAACCATCAATCAAATGGATTAGCCAAATGAGCAATAAGAACAGTAAGAAATCGTATTATATCGACATTGGCAGGCGAGTGTGAAATGAGGAACTGGCATGAATTTATAACTAGAATAGTATTCCACATAAATATTATGTTGGGCAATAACAGGAAAAGAAATCATTTGTTTGAATAAACTGATAAAACAGCCTAGATGAAAGACGAAAGATATAAAAATGTTGGGTTTTCGATTACTTTAAGTCGGTTCTCTCTGACTCCTAGTGTTCTTTAAATCAAAACAATGAACGACCCAACGTATATTGAAACAACAGGTTCACAATTTATTATCACCACTTTACAATTACTAATCAAAGTTTTCTACGATTCTCCGCTCGGCGTTGATGCTTTGCAAATAGATAATATTCACCTTTGATTCCTTTGGATTCTCTTGACCCACGTTTTCCTCGGTTTCTGTTTGATTTGATTCCCTTTTCACCTTTCCTTATTCCTAATTATATTTCTTCTTTTCCCTACTTTCCCTAATTCGTTTCCGCCTTGTCCTACGCTCTGATTCTTCGAACCTTAGCTGAGGCAAAATGCCGATTTTCTCTGATTTTCCCTTTCCTTATATACTAATCGAAATCGGGATGACAAATGGTTATTGCCGAGCCAATCTTCGGCTGTCATCCATAATGGTCCAACGAATCCAGCTAATTAATAGCCCTTCCGGTCTTCCTACGCGCGCTATCTCCTCCTTGCTCTTTTCCCATTAATCATTGTGTCAAGATAATGAGCCCAAATCTCCCTTCTGTTTGCTTTTCTTCTTGTTTACCCAGCTCGGGTTTCCTTTATCTCTCGGGTTCTCCATTGGCTCGGGTTTCCCATTAGCTCGAGTTTTCCATTAGCCAATTAATTAATTAATTAACGTTTTCTGTTTTCCTACATTTGAATGTTTTTCGACCCTTCCTAACCATTTTCTGATAAATCCCTAATCATCATCTTGTTGACCATTAGCTAATCTATACCTGTCCCGTTTTCCCCAGTTCGATTTGATGATTTTTCCATTTATTGATTTTTCTCGGATTTCCGGATTCTTGCCTTTCGTAATTGCTTTTTGCATTTTCTAATACTGCTTCCATCACACTTTCCTTTACTATTGATTCTGTGCGCGATCCCGCTTTTATTTGTCTTTTTTCTTCGCTTACTTTCTATTTGAATTATTATCCTAAATTTTATTTAAATTTAAATTTTAATTTACAGACCTCAACAAAAATATAGAGAAAATATTGAGAAAAAGTCCAAAGAAAAAATGAAACAGATTGAAGTAAATTAATAACTAAAGAAAATAAAATTAAAAAATATAATAAAATCGAAAAATATAAAATATGATAAGAACTATAATTAAAAGCAGAAAACAAAAAATACACAAATTACTAATTAAAACAAAAAATCATTGATTAAAAAATTCATAAACAGAAAATGTAAAAATTGTCCAAATAAAGCCCATAAAACATTAAATTAAGACTAGAAAAATAAGAGTAAAACGGAGGAAATGAATGAACAAATAAAACAAAATTTTGAAGAAAAATTGACCAAATTAAAGAAAAAGAAAATTCCAAAAACTCATCAAGACGCTGGAAAAAGAATTTCAGAAAGAGCAAGTGGTAAAGAGAACAAGCGATTTACACGTAAGAAAAGAAAGGAGAGCTGAAAGTAAATAAATATATATTTTAATGTTCAAATTCGAACGAAAACAAATGTCTAAACTTCAGCTCTAAAATGAGTAGGTGCTGAATCCACCGTACCTACTTGAAATTGGTTAGCCATTGATATAGTGCTCAAAATGACCCTCTGAGAACCCACAAGAAAATGCACAAGAAACTCGATAGGGTCCAGCTCATCGTGGACTCCTACCCCAGTTTAAAGGGGTATCTAAACCCGAGTGAAATTGACAGCAAAAGCAAAGAAACACTCAAAAATATACAAACCTACCAACAAAACAAAAAGGGCAAATGCACAAAGAACTCTCAAAAACCAACAATATAATAAAACAAAAAACACGAAACAAAATTCTTAACAATTCTCTCTCGGAGGAAGAAGAAATATTTCAAGAAACAATTAATTAAGAAACCAGTTAACCAAGAAACCAGTCCACAAAATCAAATTATCCAAACAAAAGGACTCATTAACCTTTTGAGGGCGCCGTGCGACTACAGTCGCACAACTTTATTTTGGTCTTGAGGGAGAAATTCGACTCTAGTCCACTAAATGCCAAAAACTTCTAGTTTGCACCAATATATTCTATAGCTTGTAATAGTTGTCAAAATAGCCATATTTTTAATTATATGTCTTCAATACTCTTCATATAATCGTCAGCGTATCTCTATCTGCAGTAAGGTGGAGTGTTGAAAATCACTTCCTCGCACTAATTCCCAAGTGTGGCAAAATTGCACCTTTGGGGGAATAAAAAATTTTGAGCCCGTCACCCTCAAAGGGTTAACATTCAATATTCAAATCCAACTATCAATGAAGAGTTTTACCAGTACTATAGCAGGAATCTCCCAACCAATTTGATTAGGAAATAATGCGATATAAACTGGAATTCAGAGAAAAGAAAAGTACTTAATTTTTAATAAATTTTTCATTGAATGATTAAATCTTAAAATTTTGAATTTTGTATAATGATTTTGTCATAAATACTTTCACCTAAATGACAAATTATGAATAAATAAAGAAAAATGTACTCAAAACTCTGAATTGTAACAATTTATGGGACATGACACCGCCTGTCTTCTTAATCGGATGTATAATTGCATCAATATCAATCTTCATGTTCTTCATATATTTCTGTGATATCAGTGTTCGAAGTTAACCAAATAATAATTATTATCAGGACCGGCCAACCCAAACTAAATGATGAGCTGAAAATAAAAAAATCTATAATTCCATGAGCAGCAAAAAAATTTTTTTATTATATATTTTTTTCAATATACATGAAGAGAATAATAAGTTTATTTCAAAATTTTATTCTGTGATTACATAAGTTTATTAAAGCAATTTTAATAATATTAAATTCTTAATATTATTTCATGTCCTCCTCTAGAGCCCATTCTTCCAGTCTTTGTGGGGGTCTACGAATTCGATTGATCTTTCGAAGCTCGTTTTGAGAGGTAATGGATATAACTTCTTCTGTTTGATCGTCGTTCATGTCTGCCGTTAGGGTAGTGTTTCCTTCTCCACTGTCTCGTTTAGCCCCTTTGGAGATAGTTGATTGTTACTTGCTAATTTCATGATCGGGTTGTAGTCATCTTCTGAGATGACCCATGATGTATTCTTGACCTTTGGCATGAGAAAGTCTGACAAGAGGTGTCATTAGTAGTTAACCACAGCTTCGCCTTATTGGAATGGAGGTATTATCGGTTTGAGTATTAGTCTCCCAAAATCATTTCTGATGGGAACTTACCTTCAAAATTAGCAGATATCCGATGATAGAATAGCATCTTTTGAAGAAACTCGTCAAATTCAGTATGGGAAAGACTTAATTTCCAACATTTTATACCGATTTTGATGGTTTGAAGTGCTCGTTCGGCTCTGCCACTTGTCATTGGGAAGTATGGCAGGGATTCCATTTTCCGGGCTTCTTGGTTCTCTAACCAAGCCATCAATTTGTTTGATGTGAACTCCGGTGGGTTATCTGTTACGACACATTCAGGGATACCGAAGCGCGTAAGCACTGTTCTCAGGCATTTAATAATGCCGGGTGCGGTCCTCTCTTTCGTTCTAAAGGCTTCGATCCAACCCGAACCCGAGTAAACTGTAATTAAAATGTTCCCAACCTCATTGTACTCGTTCAAACGGCTAAGCATTGGGCCATTGATGAACTGTTTTGATTGGATTTGGTCGGATTTGGTCGGATTTTCGAGCACATTGAACAATTTTTTACAAATTTCTCAATGTCATTTGTCATACCTGGCCACCATGCCACCAAGCTCAACATTCTGTATGAAGTTTGCACTCCATTGTGTGTTTCCTTGTGGATTAAATTAAAAGCTTTTTTACGAAATCTCTTGGGAATGAACACTAGTGCCATCATACAGCATTTTGTGAGACTTTTATAATTTTTTTAAAATTGTGCTTCAAATTGACTGCATTTGGACCATCTTACACTTATCACTCGTTGAATAATTCCTTTTTAACCGTTCATCAATCTCAAGTTCATTTATAATTTCTTTTGGATCTAAAACATTACAAAATGTGACGTTGTAAATTTGTGGCACATTCATCGTGTGGAAATCAACACTTTCCTTGCATGCATCTTTGAATTTAAGTCTTAACATGGCATCCGCGCGTGGGATCTGTGGTCCCGGAATATATGTTATATCATAATCGTATTTCATCAGTTGTATTGCCCATTTTGTTACCCGTACTGAGACTGTTTCTGGGATTGTCCTGTCAATTCCAAATAAATATTTCAACGGACAATGATCGGTCTGAATTAGGAATTTTCTTCCTAGAAGGAAATGACTCAACATGGTTACAGACCATACAACCGCTAAGGCTTCTCTTTCTATGTTTGAATAATTATGTTCTTCTTGGCTCAGAATTTGGGAAACATAAATCACTGGGTAACATTCTTGAGTTAGAACGGCTCCGACGGCGTACAAGGATGCGTCTATCGTCAGAGTCACTTTTTTTCAAGGGAGTATGGTTTCACTAGCGGATGATCGGATAATTCCTTCTTTAGTTGGTCGAAAATTTCCTGACATTTCTCCGTCCAAACAAAAAACTATCTTTCTTTCTCAGGTTGTTCAAAGATGCAATTTTGTCCGAGTATTTGGGAATGGGTCTACCAAATAATGTTTTAGTCCGATAAAGCTTTCTACCTATTTGTAGGAACAATGATGTCTTCTAATTTTCTTACTAACTTATTATCCGGCTGAATACCTCGACTAGTTATATTGAACCCTATAAACGTAATTTCATCGACGTACTCAATTGACTTTTCTTTGTTTACAGTGATTTTCTTTTCTTTTAGGCGTTGCTTGACTGCGTCTAACTGTTTTTTAACGAAACATCATTCTCTCCAAAAACCAGGATGTCATCTTGCTATATAAGGATGCCTTTTATATCTGATAAAATTTCCTCCATGGTTCTTTGAAATATCGCCGAATCTAGACCAATATAGAGATTGGTATGGAAAAGAAATTTACATCGGAAATCAAGACTTTTAAAAATGAGTTAGATTAAACTATGAACTTTTGGTTTTAATTAATATAAATTTTAGTTTTACCAGCTTTGTATTTGAATATTTTTCCTATATATGCATTTATATGCGTTTTTAAGTTACCCCAACAATTTATATAAAGAATTTTATATTACATTATATTATATTGATTTGTTGCAATAAATTAAGATTTGAATTTTTCTTCATTTGAATTTTCATATGATTTTCTGTAAATTTTAATTATATAAACATTATTTCTAATGATGATCAATTATTGGTCCAAATTTACTAATAGCTATATTTATTTAAATGAACATGTTTAACTAAACTAAAATAATTATTACTTAGAGATATGATATTATATATTTTCGAACACTAAATTAGATTAATTTATTGAAGATTAATTATCATATTTAAAGTTAATTTTTATATTAACATTTTTAAGTAGTCAAAATAAAATAAAGCTTTTAATCATTATGAGCGCTTACGAACGTCGGCTATTACGAAAACAAATAAATCGCAAACTGTAATATTATTAATGTGACACAAAATATTTTTAAATGATCCGTAGATATAACCTGGCTAACAAAGAATCTCAAGAAAATGATTTTCTAAATTCATCACAGGTAATTTATTTTTATTAAATACATGTTTATAATAAATTTTATTTCTTTTTGGTAAAATATTGAAAAAATTAATTTTTGAATTTTGTTTAATTAATATATACAATATACTTTATCATTTTTCTGATAAAGATTTATTGTATTTTTGTTTTAGAATATTTAATTATTAAGAAAATAAAAACAAATATTATATATTTTGATGAAAACTACAAGTTTTAACATATTTAATAATGTTTTGGAATAAAATCAGAAGATTAGTTAAGTCTTAGCATTATTACATTCAAAAACTTATTTAAGATATGATAAAGAATTAGAGGTACCAAAGATAAATAAATGAAATTATTAATTTAAAAATAAATCAACAATTAAAATTATAATATTATAAGAACTTTTTTTTCAAATTTCACCAAAGATTTCTTTTCCATTGTATTTATTATAAAGCTTGACTATGAATCTATATATATATATATATATATATATATATATATATATATATATATATATATATATATATATATATATATATATATATATATATATATATATATATATATATATATATATATATATATATATATATATATATATATATATATATATATATATATATATATATATATATATATATATATATATATATATATATATATATATATATATATATATATATATATATATATATATATATATATATATATATATATATATATATATATATATATATATATATATATCAAAAACATCGAGTTATTTACTGACTCATGGTCAAGCTTTTTAATAAATGATATTAAAAGCTAGAATTTGAAATAAATTAATGGATAGATCAGCAATATTAGAAATTACTATTAATGATAAAAAACTTTGAATTGGTTTTTATGATATTATTTATGAAAATGTGAGAATCCAATATTGAAAGAATACAGAAGTGACAACATAAAAATATTTTATTTCAAGTACCTATGATACAGTGGTTTCAATATTTAAGAGATGTATGGTCAAAAAAGGTAATTAAAAACCCAATTATGTTTGGGTGAATAATAAAGTGGTTCAACTTGATGCATTTAAATTTCGTAAATTAAAACAATCGTTGTACACAAACTACTAATTTTAAAAGAAAATGTGGGTATTATGTGCAATTGGTAGAAAATAGAAAACATAGACCACTATCTCCTATTATAAGTTCCTTGCTTTTGTAAAATTCTATAATCAGGGTTGATGAATATCCTGTTACCAATATACATACAAATAACATTGAGGCTCTTTGTATTTCTACAAAAGAAATGCTAAAAGAATGTTTGGAACAAAAGAAAGTTTTATTCCCAGTTATTTTGATAAAATTATTTTGCGGAAAACATATACAGTCAACAATGATGAAGGTTTTCAAAAAAATTGTAATTGACATTAGAGAATTCAATGAAAAAATATTTTAATTGAATTGTTTTCATGTTTTCAATTTTTATACATTTATTGTTTAATAACATTCTTCTTAAGATATTTAATTAAATATTAAAAGAACTTTTTTCCAATTTCATCACTGATTTCTTTTTTCCATCGATGTTTTTGATATTCACGAAAATTCACTTGAAAATGCAGTGCCGAAAATTCGTGAATATCATAACATCGATATATTTACTGATTCATAGCTTTTTAATAAATACAATTTAATTAAATAATTTATATTTTGTGTTCCAAGTTAAGACAGTCGACACCACTGCAGTGCAATTGTCTGGAGACTGGCAATCTGTGTAATGTATATTTTTTAGAAAATAATGAATAGTGAATTTTTAAATTTGTTTAAAATCTTTATTTTTTTCCTGATTTACTTACAAAGAACTGAATATATTGTGTAAATGTAAATAAATATGTTTTCATTAACCTATCCCCTTTCTTCAACAAGAAAATTATTTTTATTCAGCTCAATATCACCTCCCAATATTGGTAAACCTAGAAAGGCGAACAATCACTCATTAATTTTATTATTTGCATTTTGATTATAATTCTTTGAACATATAATTCTGCTAAAATTAAATATCTTTATAAATCTTAATTTAAGTGCAAATTTTCTTTATACTTGATCTTTTACAATGTTGGTGACCAGAAAAAAACGACCCAAGAATAAAAGGGCCTCAAAATTATGGCCGTAATGCAAAGGTTTTTATTTAGTAAGTTTTTATTTCAAAATTTCGAGATTTGGTATGTTTTCAGACACTACCGATTGAGTTGAACATACTTTGTCTTTAATGTCATCTTTTGTTGAATGCCAATTCCAAAACTTTGCATCAGTCTTTGTAAATGATGTTGTTCCTTTCGAAAGTGGCGATAATCTTGTTGATTACCAGATGATTGCAAATCACGGTCTACTGGAAGGTTTGGAGCCAATCTTTAAAGAAATTATTTTTTTCCAAAGAATGCAAATAAAATTCTGAGAATAAACATTCCATACCGATTTGAAAAGTTTTCGATTTATAAGGGCATCCAATTCCAATCTGTTGATGTAGCATTTCTAATAAAATATTATATTACTTAAATCTTAAGGAAATTTTACTCTTAACTCTTCAAATACAGATGCAATATCAGCAGCTGGAACAAAACTCAATGGAATGTTAATACCAAATTTTTCATAGGTTTTGACTTTTTGTATATGGGTAAATCTTTTGCCCAAGACAGAACAAACAAGCCACAAGTTTAGTTGGCGGGAAAAGTTTATAGGAGAGCTTATACATCATACATAGCCAATGTATAACGGTTTTGAATTTTACCATTCTGTGCTTTTGGATATGTATTTTTTCAATAAATTAATATAAACGTAAACTATAACTTATATGTTGAAATCATTCTGGTTAAAAGTTAACTTGGATTACTCTTCTTTAACTAATAAAATTTAAAAGAAATTTCCATCTATCTATTCATTTTTCAATTTTCTTTTAAATTTATAAAATTGATCTTTTTATGACCTTTTTGAGAAAGATATATTGAGAGCCTTTTTATCTTGGCCGTGTTGACGGTGCAACACCCAGGTCTCATCTTAATTATTCGGCATATTAGTGATGTATGACTTTTTTCACCGAGTTGTTCGGAATCACACTATGTATGTAAGTAATTTATTTTGTACTAGGAACTAGCACCGAAATAAAACTGCAAAGTATCTGAAAAAAATTAAATAAAATTATATAAATTCTATTTATATAATAGAAATTCTAATTGGGCTTAAAGATGACGGGTCGTAAGTACAAAAGTGGAAGTCAGAAACGAAAATTAGCAGACCAGAAACGAGAAGAAATAACAAAATGTAAAAAATTAACCCACTTTTTTCGCCCCAGTCTCAGAACGGTGAAACATCTTCAGCTCAAACTAAAGATGAAGATAGTGTTCAAAATGTTGAAATCAACCAAGAAAATAAAAAAATAACAGGAATTCAAACCTCAACAAACATTATTGCAATGCCTTCTCAAGATAAAGATTTTAATTGTTGTAATTTGGGGACATGGCCAGAAGTATTAAATAGTGATTTCATTAATTTTTGTTTAACGAAAGACCCAATATATTTTCAAAATAAGGGTTCCCATAAACGCGACTATGAGGCTTCGAGTAAAATATTAAATACACAGGAACGATATTTTTCGGAGGGATTATTTAAAAAGCAGCTTAAAATGCACAGCCTGAGCCAAGAATTGGTATCTCTTACTCGAAAAACACAGGGAACGTTTATTGTTTAATGTGTAAGCTATTTTCGTCTAACGTTCAAGCATTTTCCAATGGATTTTCTGACTGGAAACATGGAGAAGAATATGTTATAGCCCACGAAAACTCTACGTCACACAAGAATGCCATAATTGCCTGGTCAACGCGAAAGGAAAATAAAAATACAATCGACAAGCAAGTAATAGAAGAAATAGAACAGGAATCGAATAAATTCTATAATATTTTGAAGCGTGTTGTTGCTCTTATAAAAACATAGTGTTTCTTATTTATCTAAAACTGTATACGAGGAAATAATCAAATTAATGGCAAAACAGGTGACTAAAAAGATTAAAGATCAAGTTAATTCAAGTGATACAAAATATTTCTCGATTATTGTTGATTCAACCCCCGATGTGGCTCACATAGATCAACTGTCTATAATAATAAGATATTGCTACCAACGTAATATTTATGAAAGATTCTTAACAATAACACCCATTACATCTCATACCGACCTATCCTTATTTAATGTGGTTAAAAATATATTAAACAAAATTAATTTATCAATCTAAAATTGTCGCGGCCAATCATACGACAATGCCGCCAACATGTCTGGGCAATACAACGGATTGAGAGCACTGCTTCCAAACGAAAACAAGTTGACTGTATACACCCCGTGATAGTCTAAATATTAACATTTTTAAGTAGTCAAAATAAAATAAAGTTTTTAAATAGTCTAAATCTAGTCGGAGTAGAAGTTGCAAATGTTGTACATGATGTTGTATCATTTTTTGGTACAATCCCACAATTATTTGTATTTTTTTTCAAATTCCACTAAAAAATGAAATGCAATGACAGAAGCATTAAAGTTAAATGAGAAGACGCTTTCTTTAAAAAATTTGGGGAACACTAGATGGAGCAGTCATTATGAAGCTGTCAAAGCTTTAAAAAATAATTATAACGTAATTTTGACAGTTTTAAAAACAATTGGAAACGATAGCAATGAAAAAATAGACCCAAAAAGAGAGGCAAAAACATTATATAGTAAAATGACTACATTGGAAAATGGAATTTTAGTTATTTTTTGGGAACAAATTTTAGAAAGAATAAATAAAGTAAATAAAAAATTACAAACACCTGGGCCTGATTTATTAGAAGCTTCTACTCTTTCTTCACTTGAATCGTTTATTAAAGAAAAAAGAAATAACATTGACACCGAATAGACCAAATACGAGATATCGGCAAAAATTTTAACTAATGATCTCAGTGAAGAATACAGAGTTAAAAGAAGAATACTTAAATATTCAGACGAAACAACAGGAGGTGAACATATATTAACAGGGAAAAATAAATTTAGAATTGAAGTTTTGAACGTCGTTTTAGACAAATTTCTAATTGAATTCAAAAGACGAAGTAAAGTTTACGAGGAAAATTCCAGCTATTTAATATTTTTATTTGATATTGTAAACAATAGAACAAAAGAAATCGATGAATCCAGTATTGAAAAGTATATAATTTTTATAAAGATGATGTTGACGATATTGCCACCTTGAAAAATGAGTGTATTCATTTAAAAAAAAACATTGATATAATTACAGTTGACGAACAAACCCAATTTAATTGTGCACAAATTTTAAAAATTATTTACGATAAACAATTAATTGATACTTTTCCAAATTTATATCCTTTATTAAAAATTTTCCTTACGATACCTATTACTAATTGTGAAGCAGAAAGATAATTCTCAAGAATGAGTTACATTAAAAATAAACAAAGAAATAAAATGAATAATGAGAGATTAGCGGACTTGATAATTTTATCGGTGGAAAGCGATTTAACGAAGTCATTGAACTATGATGAAGTTATTAAGGAATATGCCGAGAAAAAAGTCAGAAAAATGCGTCATTAATAATTTTAAAATTTAATAATCTGTTATTGTAATTGTATTGTATTTAATTTCATTGAGATTGTACTTAATATATGTTTAATTAAAATGCAATAAATAATTGTGATTGTACTTTAATATCCTTGTGTGTACTTCTTAATACATATACGAGTATTTAATAAAAATGTAATAAATAATAATTAATCTTTAATACCGTCTTTTATTTTTTAAAATTTTTTATAGTCAATGGCGAAGGCGTGAGTCAAAGAAAACAATTTTTTTTGAAACGTGTAGGGCCCTTTGGTATTTTTAACCACTGGGCCCACAAAAAGCTAGATTCGTCCCTGCTTTCATTGTATTTGAGAAAGAAAAGTTATTAAATGTCATACAAATTCTCGTAATTATGTTAAGATGGTGCAGTTTAATTACTTGTCGCAGTGCGATTACGCATATGAGTGCGCCTAGTGCCCTAAGACGAATGAAATCAAAAAAAAATATTTAATTATAAAAAATAGCATTTTTGAATTTTGATTTTAATTAATTATTACTATATGTTATATTTTTACACTTTAGCATTCATATAAAAGTATATTATTGTAATTTATAATTGTTTTTTGTTTGTTTGGACTGATAATTAATTTTAATGCAAAAAATGTAATTTTAATATTTTGAAAATTAAATTTATTAGATTTATTTAAACTAACAATCCTGAAACATTTAACTAATGATAAATAATTCCTATTATTTCATCAAAATTTTAATATTTGTGTTTGAATTAAAATACTTTGCTCTGTAGAAGATAAATTATATCCAATCAAATTTTTCCTAATTTGGAAATGGATATTTGATTGGCTGCTAGTTAAAACCAATTCTAATTGTTTTTTAGTTGATCACCGAACGACAACAAATGTACATGGTAATTTCAAAACATTTTAGAGAACTGGAAAACAAAAGAACATCGAAGTATTTGTATGATTTGTTTAAAATTATGTTTAAATGAGTTTTAGAAAAAGGATTCCGTTTCCGATTGAAAGCACATCATTGCCTCATGTCAATTTGGGACGCACAAATCGTTTGCTTAATATAACAAAAGCAATTACTAGTGTAAGCAATTTAAAATTTTGTTAAACTTTAATGCGGTCTCTCATGAATACAGCTGGATGAAGTCCCCTAAATAAGCTTTTTTCTTGTCAATGACATTCAACACTTAGTGCTGGATTTCATATACAAAAACCTCCTATGTGAAATCATAACAAAATTGAGAACCCTATTAGATTTTGAATTCTTTTTGATTAGTATAATTGAAACAATCTCATTTTATCCATAATAACGACTTTTCACCTCCAAAATAAGTTAAGGTTGGATCCACCACTAAATTTATCGATAGGAATATATATTTGACGATTTCACCAATTAAAGCATTTTTAAAATTTGTAACTTTGTAAAGTCTTAGAAATGTTTAAATAAAAATTTCGTTTATATTTCAGATATTATTTTAAACAGATATTTCTGAAGAGGCAAGTGATATTGTACAAAATATTTAGACACAAGATACACGAGAGAAGAAGTACGATTATGTTAATAAGTCCTGTTTTATACAAGTAAAAAATTCTTCAATATTTAGAAGTATTAAGAATAAAATAGCTCCGTTGACAACTACGCAGCACCAAAAAACTGAATAAAACACAAAAGCTGGCATGGATATTTTCGGTTATTAGTTTTTAGGAAATGGGTATGTACAAAATAGGATTTAGAGAAAATTGTTTGCTGAAATGAATGTCGATTTTCATTAGGAGGCAATGATTTAGTTAAGTCGTTGATTCATGTAGAATAGAGTAAACGATAAATTGATAGAGGAAGTTTGACGATATTGGCTCACGACATTTATGTAGATGACACCATTCTGAGGAAATTGAAAAGGAAATGAATTCCAATGTTTATATCGAAATTCTTTCATGAGATATTTACATTATTGTTTAGTAATATATATAACTTTATATATCGATATGATATCCATAAACCAGTGCCTTCCAACCTTTTCATGCTTGTGATACTTTTTAGACTTCCATCATTTCGCGACACAGCAAATCAGTTTTACCAGAAAACCAGACGTCATACAACTTACGCCATATGGTAAAACGTTATACAAGAGACAATGAAACATATTTAAATATAAATATCGAAATAAATGGCAGAAAAGGATAGTTCATGACTGAAAACAAGATTTAATGTGGATGGTATCGTTTATAAGTAACAATATGTAATTAATTAAGAATTAAAAAAATTTGAATAACGCCAATATATATTTACAATTTTAATGAGATATTTGAGCTGGATGGGAAGAACACAACCTTTGAATATTTGGTGGAATATTAGATAATAAGACTCGCATTTCGTCATCAAGCATTTTTAAGCTTTAATCGTTAAAAAGTTTATAAAATTAAGGGCTTTTCATTATGTTCACGCGACACACCGGTTGGAAAGCTCTGCCATAAACACTAAATTAAATTTTATTAAGGTTGAGAACTTTACCGTAAAGTCTAACTAATGGTCACCACATAGTTATCATGTAACCACAATTGAAAATGTATTATAATACTTTTAAAGATAAAAATAGTATAATAAACTACAATTTTCCCAATAACATGACTTGTGGAATCGTATTTACGAAAAGAATGAAATAATTGATAAAATTTACATGTGCCATATTTGAGCATTAAAGTCAAAAATTATCGAAATATATCGTTAAACGAATGTTTAATTGGCGTTTTCTTATAATTAAATCGTTGCCATGTATGTTTAACTATTTATTAAAGAAAAATTTAAATTTCTAATAGAGTTTGTTCATTTATGTTATTTCAAACGTGTTATTTAAAACAAATAAAGAAGGATGGCTATTTGTACAACATACAAAAATATATACAATTTATTGATTAATCCTCGGGCGCTGTTTCGCAATTGATCTAATGCAATTTTAGCCCTTTTCTTTTGTAATTATTTAAAAATTCTAGAGTGGTCACAGGAGCTTCTCATACAAGGCTTAAGACCAGATGTTTTGTTGATTCTTTATTAGTATTATAGTCTGCTAAAGTAAAGCCGTCAAAAAGGATATAATAAAACATTTCCTTTTCTAGTATTTGGCTGGTTACAATAAATTTTGTCCAAGCCGAGCGCCCTAGGCGAATTTTTTGAAGCGCCTACCTTAAAGAATGCCAACTGAAACATTATGTTTTAATAATTTAAATTTCAACGAGTAGGTATTTCATAATAAATTTGTCCATTTCAAAATATAATAATATATGCAGTTTCAAAATACATAGATAATAGTACAAAATAATATAGGAGTGACAATTGTAAAAGAGAAAAATTAAAGATATCATAATAATTTTCATTAAAAATCCACTTTTCAAATTAGCGCTACCGATTCTCACAACGTTTTCTCGCCAGTAAAATTTAGTATTTACTAAACCGCTAAGCTTATCTGTTTAATAATGTAAGAATATTAGATAGATGCAATTTGTTAGTAAATAATTTTTTTTATATATTCAAGAAATAATTTAGAAAAATATTTTTGAGCCCTAGGCGGCCGCCTAATTCGCCTATACGGTAGAGCCGTATATATATTATAAATCAAACAAAACTTGACATTCAAATATGATAATAAAAGTCCATTGTTTGAAATAATTTGCAGGTATATAAAGTTAAAATTGCAGGCTTGGAACAAAAAAAATTGTACAAATTTCAACTTATTTTTCATATTTACAATTTTAAATTGAGATTTGTTTCTAAAAGAAATCTGCTGAAATTGACAAAGTGCTCGTTGCGCATTCGTACAGAACTGCTACTCCATACTATACGAATCCAGAACTGACTGTCGAGAGAGGTAACTTTATGAACTACTCACAACACATTGGTACATTGTTGCATACTCCTCAATATATTAGCTTTCTCAATAGTTTTCGTGGTTTGTTGTTTTTTAAATATTTTCATTTTATTTATTGTTTTAGAATCGAAATCTTCAAGAAGCGGAAAAGTATGAAATTTTATTTAAAGCATATTTAAATATTTTTTGTAAATAAGTTATAAATGTAAAATTACGGTTATTATGATACACTTATAACCCAATATAAATAGAGATGTTTCAGTTATATTTCAAAAATATATTTATGTATCCGGTAAAATTTTAAAAAAGAAGTCAAAGAAATGCTTTTAAATAAATTTACCGTATTTTCGCACGTATGCGAGGCTTCTTATACACTTATTTTACTGATTAGAAGCCCATGCTGTCTCATTTAAACAAAAATTTTTCTAAGTTTGATATATGAATTAAAAATATATTAAGATAGGACGCGTTCATATCAAATTTAATATTTAACACATTCAAAATTAAAATTTTAATTTTAAATTTAATCAAATATTTTCATTAAATTTAATAATAAATTTTACATAAAAATTTAATGAATCAAATCATTTGAAACAAAACATCATTTGCACGGATTTTAACATCCTAATTAAAAAAGCATACTCAAACAAAAAATATTCATATCATTTTTCGCAATCCTTTTCCATATACCAAATACGGAACATAAAAACATCATTCTTTACTCATAAATCCTTTACAGTGCTGGCAAATAACAGTCAATCTTCTAAGTCGGTAGTAATCAAGAGTAGTTATTTCTATATGGGGAGTATCCATAAATGAAGTCCCTTAAGAAGGGGGAGGGGTGTTCACAAAGGGGACAATGGAAATGAGGTTCAAGATCTTAGGACATCCTCAACAGCACCTTTTGTTAAAATTTACACTTTATTTAAAACCGTTAATAAAATTTCACACTATATATAGCAGGGGTGCCCACTAATTTTTCTAGGAGAGCTACATTCACATCCAAAATGTGTATGCGATCTACTTTTTTAATACTTACAATGTAAGTCTTACATAATATTTAAACTAAATAAACAAAATTAAATTAAACTAAATAACATTTTGGAAATGGTGAAATCAAAATTAAAAAATGTTATTTAGTATTACCATAGAAATGGAACACAGAACATGAAAATTGGCAAAAAAGTTAAGCATAAAACAGAAATTTTATATAAAATCTAAATTTATATAAAAAATATTTTTTTATGAAGATCTACTAAAAAATCCTTCGCGATCTACCGGTAGATCGCGATCGACCTTATGGGCACCCCTGATATATAGCTTGTCATTTACAAGAAAATCTAATTTACCACAGATTCCTTTTTTTAGTATCCAACATCACATCTTATTTAAATATAATTTTCTTGTCCCCGACAGCACTGGAGCAAAACTGTTGGAGTTGAAAGATCTGACAAAAAGAAAAGCACCTCAATCTTGTAGTTTTTGGGCAGGCCTTTCTCAAAAAAGTTAAAGACATGACAAGCCATGTTGAAATCCATACGAATAATCAAGAAGCCCAATGCAGTTGGGGAAGAGGTAAATAAACTCATAATGAACAAAGTAAAGAAAGAGACAGTTAAACATACACAATCCAATTTAAATATGAAAATTGAGAAACAAGAATCTGGAATGGCAATAAATGATAGTCTTGGGCAGCTGAAGAAAGCAAAAGAATGCCTTAGTGAAGATGTAAAGCGAATGATAATATTACAAAAAGATGCAGAGAAAAAAAGAAAAAGACGAGTTGAGCTAAAAACAACTATAAAAGTTCAGTCAAATTCAAACCCACAAATGGAGAAATTTACACGAGATAAAACTGGCCTTCCATCACAGAAAGAAACAATCGGATTTACACAATGCCATAATCGCTCTTGTTACTCAAGGGACTGGAGCTGACAGGAATTGACGTACTGAAATATAAATTTCTTCTGACAATAGGAGAGGTCTCTTGAAAAGGACAAACATTGCTTTTTTGAAGACGTCCTTAATGGATGATCCCATATCTGGCTTTTCACCCATAACATTTCAATTGAAAAACAAGATCCAAACCCATTCTAACCAGGATTTGATATCGACTAATAAACACAATTTTCGTACATTGCGTTTATTACTGGATTTCAAATCCTGGTTAAAATACGTTCTTATATTTGTTTTTCAATTTAAATGTTTGCAGTAATTATCACAATTATAATTTTCTACTAAGACTTAATTTTTCAAATAAAAATAATGCACGACTCCCATGTTTTTGTCGATAGATGCAAATTCTAAATAAAATAAGTTCCCATCAATCAATGGCGGAACTTTAAAATTTGGGCCCCCCGCGCAATGTAAAATATTTCCACTTAAATTTGTCGGTTAAAGTTTAATACATAGTTATTCACAGCAGTCGCTATTCAATGATAGTTTTATGTTTGTAGGCAAATATAACTGCAGGAAAAAAGTTTCAGAAAATGATTGTAAATATTTTTTTAGTAATAATTTTGGGCCCCCTATAGCTGGTGGGCCCCCACAACGCAGGGTCCTGCGTCCACTAGTTACGCCACTGCCATCAATCATTAAAGAAATCAACTCGATTTAATAAGATAATCCTTGAAATCTCTTGCTTATAAAAGATGAATTTTGTTTTCAATTTTATGTTTGGTACGAAAAATCTTTAATTAAGTAATTAGTATTTTTAGTATGTCTACTATGGAGCTCCGATCAATTTAAAATTGTTAGATGAATATTTATTTTCTCCATCGCCATCTGATTTCACTGCCCTTTCGGAATATATTGATTTTTACTGATGAATTTTATTCATAAAAATAAACGAATATTAAAACAAATTTATTAATTGGTCATTTATCTTTTAACACGTTAGTTGCCATGAGGCATGCATGTCGTATCTCAGATTTTCGTGCGTTTGAGCTGCGAGAAACTTACCCCCATTATATTTGGCCGCGTGGACCGCCATACGTGTAATAATAATAATACAAGTAATATTAACCGAACAACCGACTTGGCCCAGGAGGACAATTTTTTCTTAACATTGTGGCAGCTAATATGTTAATTAATTTATATCTATTAAAATTATTATATATTTTTAATAATACAAATTTTAGAAATCAAATAACGATTTTATGTAAGTGTTTGTTGAAGAAAATAAATTAATATGCTTAATTAGCATTTTAGTGGCTTTAACTGCTTAATTTTCATGGGTGTTAATTGATTTGCAAATTCTCTAATTAAATCATTTATTTTTAATAAAATTGAATTTTTTCTAATCTCCAATTAATGTTTTTGTATAATTACATTCTTTTAACGTCATTTTTGATCTGATATTTAGGATTTCATTTATCTCCATTCTTTTAGTCTATAGATCAATGTGCTATTTTTGTTTAATACTCTAATAGGTAGTTTGAAAGAATAAACGAAAATATTTTACATAAAACAAATATTAATAACCAATCACCATCAAATAATATCCAACAAACGAAAATTTAATTAACACGTTCACTCAGCCACCGATTTTCATGCTGCGCATCAGCTGGTGGCGCAGTTTATGTTATTGAATAAAAATTATGTTTATAATAGTAATTATAATAATTGTAATTAAAAATAAATGTTTTTGATGAATATACGTTAAATTTTCTAATAATACGTATAATATACGTCTAATGACATAATCAAATACGTCCCACCGGTGGTACGCGCCGCCCGATGGGACAGGTTAGTGCGAGCCACCGGTCATCCGAGCCGGTGTGAACGAGTTTGTTTTAACAATTTTAATCAACTTTTGCCTTTCATTCTTTTTGCACTATATTCTGCAATCTTCCAAATACGGGGGTGTGTGGATCTCCCCATTCTATGAAATCTATTAGCACCCTATATTTGCCAAAATTAAATGTATATAACTGTTGTTAAATCACAAAAGCTTAGTTTTCAATTTGCTATTTCTCACATGCAGTGTACAATTTTATAAGTAAAAATTAACTAATAAAAATATTTTACTATAAAAATTAACTAATTAATCGCTTTGGTTTTTGGAAATAAATTTTTAGAGTATAATATTTAAATACAGTAGAACCTCAATCATTCAGACCACTCGGGGATGGGGATAGTTCCGATAAGGAATAATGCGGATAATCGAAAAGCCCATAATTGACAATAAAAGACATGTATGAAATTTTATATAAATATATATAATTTAATATTAAATTATATTTTATTAATAAATTTAAATATTAAATTTTGACTTAAACTAGTTGGTCTTTTTGAAGCTGCTAAATAGCGAATATTTTTAAGACACATAAGTTGGTCTGTGTTACACTCCTCTTGGTACTCAAACCACTTCAAACATCGAAAAACTTCAGCGTGTGGGTCCAACATCTTTTACACTTTGCTTTTTTATATCTGCGATCGTTGATGTTCCAACACCATATTTATTAGACAAAAACGACCGGATTCACCGCGTCCAAATTGTCTTTTAATGGTAGTACAATACGTTTTCTTTTAGATATCATATGGTGTATATTTTAATAAAATTTAATAATAATTTAATATTCATAATCAGAGGTTTGTGTAACAATACATATTGGACCCCACAGAATATCCAGTTAGATCAGTACGGCTGAAATGACGAAATTCAACAGAAATCATTTATAAATTCGTAAAACTATGTTTTATTATACCGCAAAATATACTCTAAAGTATACGATATTATGCCGAAAGAGATTGTCGGAACAAAAACAATCCGGATAATCAAGGTTCTACTGTATAATATTTTTAAAAATTTTTTGAAATAGCAAGAAAATTATTTATGTTGTCAGAATTTCAAATTGAGCATCTAAAATTTGATTTATTTCCAGGGATTACGTTTCATCTTCTTCTTCGGATCAATCTTCTAATTCCCACAAAACTTACAGTAGATCCAAATCTTCCAATTCTTCAAATTTTTCAAATAAAAGTAAATAATTTTAAAATTTATTTATTTTTAATTCTACATTAAGCATTGGAAAGGAAAAATGAAAAAAGCACTGAAGATTCTGATTCGGTGACATTACATAGAGAACTATCCAGCACTTCTTTAGACCTATCCATCAGTAATGCAGAGTCGGCATCTTTATCAAATGATAAAAAAGTCCCTTCAGAAAAATCAAGTTCAGTACTATCTCCTTCAGAAAATCAGTTAAAAGGTTCTTCTACTAAAGAAGGACGAACTAATTCATCAAGAGTGTCTCGTGAAAAAAGAACTAATAGTTCTAGAAATTGTTATCCTTCAGATAAAAATAAAATTGATAATGTATCTCTAACAGGTATTCAATCTGATTTAAGCTGTCATAATAAGAATGAAACCGCCAGTGATATGATTAACAATGAGAATAGGAAGTCCACAGTTTCAAATAAATCAAGTGAAAGAATAATTTCATCTAATGAAACTGAATTATCAGCAGTTCTTACAAGACCTGATGAAAGAAACCAAAGTCCATACGACAAAGATTTAGCATCCAAAAAAATACAAATAGACGAAGATTTAGAAGAAAATGTTACAGGCGTAAACGAGAATAATGATACAAGTAACCTGGTTGAAGTTAATCCAAACGAATATGACCAAAATATGTCACTAAGCATTGAAGGATGCGTTCCTACGCCAAGTAATGTTGAATTACCAAAAGAATCCGAACAAGAGGTTTTTTTCTCTCATGAAACTAAAGACGGTTTTTCAATAACAAGTAACGAAACCCATAATTTAAGTTCAGAAGAAGAGGAAGGAGCTGACATACAAGGCTCTAATGAGGAAATTTTCAATTTCGAAATGGATGATAATTTTAAAGCCAATTTTATGTCCGAAATGGAAGAATTCCTATACAGTAGTGCTATTGCTCCTAATGAACCTCAAGTGATGAAGAGCTATTTTGATACCATTAATCATTTCCAAATTACTAATCCGAAATATGTAAAAGATTATTATAAGTTCTCCGTGAAATATCATCAAGGGAATTTTATAAATTTCGCCAAGATTTGTAACAAATATCCAGTTTATACTCTCAATCAGGATGAAGTCAAAAGAATAAAAAATCTTATTGAAGAGTGCTCACTCATAAATCCAGGTGATGAAAGGAATAAAAGTCATATAAAAACTGAAGCCAGTGGACGTTTTGGTAATACGCAATGAAGAAACTATTATAGAAATTGATTCTGAATTAAAATCTCCCCAAAACGATAAAATTCAAAATGACATGGAAAAGAAAGACATAGACAAAGAGGAGAAAATTGAAAGCAAAAAAGGAGAGAATGAAGAAATCAAACAAGAAAACATATGTCTTGAAGAGAATATATCGAAAGACGAAGATGAAGATTTTTCAGAAGCTTTTCAAAAACTATTTCGAAATTCTATAGCGGAGATTTCAAAAGAAGATTTAGAAGCTATTAAAAGATTAGCTGAAAATTGTAAAGTAAACAAAAATGATATAGAGGAAGAACAATACATTCCCACGATGCATAAAGATAGTGAGGTATTATTAAATGACTCTAAGCAATCAATGGAGAGTTCGGGTTTTGATTGTAATGAAATCGAAAAAGATGAAAGTTTAGTTGAACATGCTTCTAGAAGACATTCAAAAGATGACATAAAGGAGCATAGTGAAACTACGAATAATGAGGTTTTCATAAAAAATGAATATATAGAAAGCAAGGAAACGGATTCACAAATAGTAAAGGAAGAAATCAAGTCGAATTTGTTAGAAGACAGCAACATCGAATCAGAAGAAGAAAATGAAATACTGAGGAATTTCAGGCATCTATTCCGTACTTCTATAGACAACATTAAAGACGAAGATTTAGAAAAGGTTAATCAAATAATTGGAAGCTTTGAAAAACAATACAATAATTTGTAATGGGTAAGGTGAAAAATATTCGCTCAAACTCGCTAATTATAATATTTGTGATATTTAAAATTTACATTCAAATTTTTAATAAATATATTTTTTATTATATGTATTGTTATATGCGGTAATGCTGAAAAATTCTTAGATTCGCATAGAAATAATAAAGTTAGTAAAGCGAAATTTTTATTATCAACGAGACAGATATATAGGATATATTTCTCAACATAACTTCTATTAGCACTCATAATATTTCTAAAACGGTTCACCATTGACTTGAAAGCTATTACGAAGAATTGTTGTCCTTTCTCTCCAAGAACTTTTTCCACATTTTCCTTCAAATTATGTTTTGATTCAAAAATTTGAACAACCTAAATTTACTAGGTACAAGATCTGGGCTATTTTGCGGATATTCCAATTTCCCAAACCCACATTTTGTTACCGCTTCCTGTGTTTTATATGATCTGGTGATTAGAGCGTATGTGTATAAAACGCACGTGCCCGTGGATAGGCCAAACGTCTTTCCATAAAATAAATAAAATGGTGTCTAAAATGCATTTATGAATTTGAATGCACTCATTTTCCATGATGTCGCTAAAGTAAAATGTTTGACAAAAATAAGAAATTTAAAATATTTGCTTTGCAGCAGCGACATTACATACCCGCACAAAGAGCACAAAATGAATTTAACCTAGAAATAAAAATACATCAAAGTAGATAGATCTGAGGTTGTTGGTACAGAACCAGACCTTCCTTCGTGAAAAACTGCGTTGCTCAAATTTTGGCTGCAATTTTTTCAAAATTATTGAAAGTTGGTTTGCGTATCAAGTATTAGGGGTTAATGTAAGTTTCATTTTAATTTAAAAGTTTTCCTGCGCGCTTTAGAATCTTACTTTAAATTTAAAATTCTTATCTTCTTGGTGCTACTTATTAATTTTGGTTGAAAATTTGTGTACATGTGTGTAATCGTACGAGAGCTGACGCCACTCTTTGTTTTAATTTTTAAAGGTTTTCTTACCGATTAAAGAAATATTTGAAATTTAAAAATATTTTTTGGACAGAGAACGCTTATGTTAGGATCGATATAGTGGACTAAGATATTTGATTCTAACACAGAAAAAATTTTTTAGTTAGACTCCAAAGATAAACTTTCAAGTGTGTCGGTGTTTCGAACATAGATAAATTATATGAATTAAATGAATAAATACAACTTGTATATTAATAAAAAAAGTGTTTGATTACATTTGTTTTCCCAATATCCCATTTGCTTTTGCTAAATATTTCAGAAAATTCACATATCGTTTTAGAAATTTCAATTTTCTCTTGTTGTGAAAATGTAGGATCAATTTTATTCATAATATTCTATACTATTTCTGCCATTTTCTCCTGGTCTACGCTCACTTCATTTCTATCACAATTGCTGTCTTCCTCAAAATCATTCTCGATATAACCCAATTTATTACCTGCACACAATAGTTTTATTTCACCAGTATTTAGTCTTACTCTAACAAGTATGCTCCCTTCCTGACAATTTACTAAGGAGTCCGCGACAATTATTTTTCTTTGTCAATAACAAATAAACAATTTGCAAAGTTAAATCTATCTTATCGCATTTTTCATCTACAATCATGCTTGGAACAAAATATTCTTTGTGGTCTGTAAATAAATTTGAATAAATTTGAAAAATTGGTTGACGAGTGTTTGGAAATATTGAAAATTGGTAAAGATTTAGAACTTGATTGTGAAAAAGTAATTAAAGGTGGTTCAGTTAGAAAATAAATTTTGAATTATAAAAAAGTGGTTAAAAGTGATAAATTGTGAGGTGAGACTCTCCATTATGTTGGTTACTTAGGGTGTGTCATTTTATATTTTAAATACGTCAGGGGTAATTTAGATATTCACTCGACTCTTTCCTAAGCACCTCCATGACTATTGCAATTTAAACCATTTGTGTACCCATGGTGACGACCATGTTGGTACTGTACACAAAGGCGGAAAAACAATGAGCAGGTGAGCTCTATTACTAAAACTACTCCCCATTGTATTTTCTTTTCGGGTTCTAGACTGCCGATAGAAGGTCTTACGTCATTATTCACTATGTGTGCTGTTTTTAGATCATTTGTGGTCCTCAATTAAGGGTATTTTCAACTGTTGCCTTGTAAAACTTTTGCGCAGGGATCCGCCCTTATTGTCCATCTAATAATTATTGTTATATTCTCTCTATAATATCCAAATTATCCTTCAAAAAATTTGAGCAGGGATTGGCCCTTATTCACAAGTTAATAAACATGTTTCCACACTTCTCATGAAAATTTGAGCAGGGATCTGCCTGTATTTCTAATCCTGAACTATCGAATATCTTAACTATTCGTGGTTTCTATAAAATTGCCTAAACCTACTTCCTCTACCGACAGCAGTTCATAACTATTCTAATATTTCTCCTAACTCAATAATATATACTCAATAAAATAAAAGTCCTACACTTTCTAACTCTAAATAGGGCCCTAAACTATCGCAAATTGATTTTACCCTCTCTAACCTGTTCATCTCCCTATCTATATTCCCTACCCCGATGGACTCAACTGGTGAAACATCTGCCGACTAACAGCACGTAGTGCCGCCCGTCCACAAACCTTCCCCCAGTCCAGACCATCGACACATAAATATCCAGAAAAACACAACCTAAATTATAATATTATTCAAAAAGGACAAAATAACATACGCCAAACATAAGAAGTAATTAAAAACAAATTCCGTTAAAAATTTTATTAATTCCTAAAATTGTTTAATAATAGGCTTAACAACAACAAAATGAATAATACCATACCAATATTAACAATTAACTTCAATTTAAAATAACATTATCTAAATAACAAAATAAATTAACTAAATAACATTACCGAAAATTAACTTCAATTTAAAATAGCATTCAATTTAAAATAGCTTTATCTAAACAACAAAATAAATTAACTAAATAACATTAACTAAAATTAACTTCAATTTAAAATAGCATTATCTAAATAACAAAATAAATTAACTAAATAACATTAACTAAAATTAACTTCAATTTAAAATAACATTAGACCTAACAAAATTATATTACACAAAACAAAAATCAAATTTACCTCACCGCGATGGCATGGAATCGAAAATTGAGAGCATATGTTCATTGCCAGTAAATGAATTGTTGTATAACCAGTTGAGCGAGACCGTTTTTTAAATGAAATTTCACTCAGTATTTATACTGATTGAATTATACGCCTACGCATTCTCTGCTGTTATATCCAATTAGAATGCGAGGCAATTCTGATTTATTTTTGCATGCATGCATGAATGTGTGCAATTATTATTTTTAATTTAATTAATTTAATTAATCAAAATTCTAATTTTTATTAACTTTTAAGATTTATTTTTATAAATTCTATAATTTAAATAGTTTTTTGCTAATTTTAATTTAGTTTTACAAGTTTTATAATTTAAATAAGTTCAGTTAATTTTACTTTAGTTTCATTAATTTAAACAATTTGGTTTTATAAGTTTTATAATTTAAATAATTTTGTTGGTTTTATTTTTAGTTTTCATTAACCAATTTAGTTTTATAAATTTTATGGTTTATCTAATTTTACTACTTTTATTCTACTTTTTATTATTTTACCAGTTTACTAGATAATTTATTTTAAATTTTAAATATATTTATTTAGAAATTTTTCATATTATTAATTAATTTATTACCCATTATTTTATTTATTATTATTTTATTTCTTAGTTGTTAGCTATTCCGAATGTGATGTTTCCCCTAATTGTGTTAGTGATTGCGACCTTTATTTTCGTTCCTTTATTTTATCACCCGGGTCTTATTTATCATCAATGTGTTATGTACTTCAATTTGTATTGATTGGTGTTTTAATTTAACTTGGTGCGATTTTTATGTTATGTATTTTTGATTCATTAAAACAAGCTCTCGATTCTCGATTCTAACCCAACAATTATATACTAATTTTTGAATGCATTTGACCAATCTGAATCGATCATGTATGTGTTTTTTTATCGTTTTAATATTGTTATTTTTATTTTAAATTCCAATCCATCTGATAGGCCAATTTTATTTTTTGTTTTAATTCTATGTTTTTGACTTAAATTTATTTCTTTTCTTCTCATTCTGACGGATCGAATGATCACCATTTTATATTATCCTTACCCTTTATATTTTTGTGTCTTTTTCCGGCGATTTGTATTATTTTCATTTGTTATAAAATGTGTCTCATGTGAAACTTCTTGCTTTTCTTGATTTTATTTATTTTGTTTTATTTATTTTTGTTTTTGTTTTATTTTTACTTGGTGTTATAATTAATTTAAAATAATCTTCGTGCCTTTTAACTGTTATGTGGGTCATCTCAGTTGACAATTTACTTTTAAATATTTATTTAATTGATTTTTAAACAAACGGAGAAAAAAAGAAAAAAGGGAATTGTTATTTTTCTGGGCTTAGCCCAACAATTGTAAAATATTTCGAGTTATTTTTGATTACAATTTTAAATACAATTTGTTTACAGATTTTCTTAGTTTTAATTCGATTTTTACTTAATTTTCGAGCTATTTCAGTGTCCTCTACCGTCTGGGGATTTATTCCAACTGTAATTATGATGATGAAAATTTTGATAACACATACATACCCATATTTTAATAACACAATAAATCCCTAGTTCATCTTTTACAAAAAAAATTACTTGAATTTTGAAATTTACATAATATTATTGGGTTTAAATCAATAAATAATATAATCTTTCAATAAATTTCTTTAAAACTATTTCCTTTGTTTTAATATTTATGTTTTCTGTAAATATTTCGTAATTCGTTATGTTCATATTATAATTATTAATGAAATAATCTTAAATTATATTTGATATCATTATTTTTAAGATCTGTTTTAATTGTAGAAACAATATCATAATTCTCAATGCAACAACAATATATTGTATTTTGCGGAATTTTATTTTTTCGAATGTGTAGCAGGCATATTATAAACTTGATTATTTCTATGTTGATGTCAATTTATTGCAAGCGTACAAGATCAGAAGTTAGTTTGGAATTAAAATTAGATGATTTGACTGAAATTATAAGAACAAATATCTATGAACCAGGAAAAGTTAAGACTTATAACATTAAAAAGTTACAAATTGAAAACACTCTTAATAATATTCGTAAAATGCGTTTTAGAAGAAAAATAATGTGGATTCAGTTATTCCACTTAATATTCTTGGTCATGGAATTTCTTTATTATTGCTTTTTAGTGAAAATGTTTATATCAGACTACAATTCATGGAACTATTTTCAAATCGATTCAATAGTTAATTACAAACCTTATCTGATTACTGTTTCATTTATCACTTTCGTAATTTGCACTTTATTTTGGAATATTGTTTTCAAGCATATGAATGACTATTTTGTGAAATTGTCAAGAAGAATGAATTATTTTTGTGAAAAATATTTTGATAAAAAAAATTAGTTAATCTATTGTGAAAATTAATATCAATGTACAGAAATTTTTCATAGCTAAAATAAATAAAATATCCGTTATTGATGCATTTTCCTTGGTATTCTAAATAGGAATGTTTTAAATAGATTCATTTTATTATCTTACTTATGTATTTTGGAGAAAGTAACTGATTCTGTAAAGTAAAATACATTTTATGAAATTAGTAAATATGAAATCAGTGTTTTTAATTGAACAGATATCACGAAAGATTTCTAACGGGTTATAATCATTCAGTTTGAGCTTGAATTTTCAAAGTTGGTGGGTTACGAGTGGGGAAACTTTTTCATTTTTGAAACTTATTTGCCCATTTCTTTCATTATATTCGCGTCCCCATAGCAACTACGCATAATTATTTTATTCGACTGCTAGACACCCGTCATAAGTGACGTTGGTACTGCGCTTTAGCGGGTGGCTGTCAGCAAAAGTGAACCCCATCTCAAGGACTACTAATGCACTGACGAATCTCTGGGTAGAAGGTGTTGTGTCCCATTTTCGCTTGTTCCTTTCAAATTTTACCGCTTTTTATTAGTTCTGCTTCTCGTTAATATTTGCTTCACGAAGCTCATCGTCCGCCCTTCCCCAATTGTCTAGTTTAATAATTGTCTTCTCCTGCATGTTCATATATTCGATCTCTACATCATTTGTATTGTCCTCTCCAGATGTACGAGATACAGGTCGGGAAACTGGCCTCACTCGAATTTTTTTCGCCAACCCAACGGGAGTAGGAATACTTCGCCCGGGTATCATTTGATGTCTTGTGAGCATTCATTGCATGTGAGCATTTAAAATTTAATATTAAATTATTTTAATCGCACTTATAAAAAGATATTTTATCATATTTTTAATTTAATTCATTAACTTGAAAGCAAAAGAAAAAACAATAACAAAATAAAACTAATCAAAACTTGTCTTAGTTGCTGCTTCAAAATGTTGCTTCAAAGCTTACTGTTGGCAATCGGTTTCTTCGAATTATGTTGCAAATTTGTCGTCGATGAATTCCTCGTATTGGTTATCTCGTTCCTGGATTATTAGTTGCTATTTTTCTCTTTCGATATTTCTTTTATTTGTTTTGATGTGTGGTTTAAGTTTATGATGTTTGTCCTGTCGATTAGAGTTTCTGTTGTTGCCATTTTCCTCAACAGTTTTAGCAGGATCTCCTTCTGTTGTCTTTTTCGTTTACTTTTGGTGTTGTTATTTTGGTTGTAGTTTGCTTCAATTTTCTTTCTGCTGATTTGTTTGGTTTAGAGTGAGTTTTTTCTGGACGAGTGTGTTCTTGAGTAGTAGTCCTGGAATGGTAGTTTGTCTTTGAGATTATTAGAAAATTATTTTATCTTATGATATCTGTTTTCTGTGTTGTTTTGTTTTTATTTTGAGTTCTCATCGGGTATCTATACCCTTGTTGTATCTATATACTATATCTATACGCTACCTGAGTTGTTAATGTTTCATTTGCAGTCAAGCATTGTATTTTTTGAGTTCTGGTAGGTGCTATTGATTGATTGATTCAAAGACCAATTTTGGAGATAGAAATGTAATAATTTAAACTTTTCCTTGGATCTATTTCTGTTCTCCCTTCGCTTCAAATTTTGTTTCCTTCACACCGCTTCTTCGTCCCCTGCTTTTGTGATTCTTTTTTCGGCCATTTTCCGTCACCTATTTTTCCGGGGTTTTCCTCTGAAATGTTGACATTGATGGTTGATCTTTTGGACTTTGTTCCAATTTTACTTTTTCAACTTTAATTTGTCGCTTTTGATTCTTTTTAATTTGTATTCGTATTATTTACCTTCTCTCGTATTTTATTATATTATTTTATTGATTTCTAATACTTGTATGCTCTTTTTCTTTTACAATTCGAATTTTCGTCTTTTTTCTTAGCTGTTTTTGTCCGATTTAAATAAACAATTTATTTGTTTTCTTTGTGTTTACCCAACAAAGTTATGAGTTATCGAAAAGTACTGGAGTAGCTATAATAATGATAATACAATAATATATTGGACAATTTACTTTGTGGATTTGCTATAGGACTATTCAGATATTCTCAATGCATAATTTATTTTCCTTTGCCTATCTAATCTTTAAAATATCCTAGATTTACATAATCGATATAATCATTAATTTTATCTATAGATTCGCTATTAATTAATTTTAAAATTTCCCATAGAACGTCATATATAAATTTATACATAACTAATTTTGGCAGTTCCAAAATAACAAATCCAACAAAATTAAATTTATCAAATTTTATTGAACTTTTTATAAAATGAACTGCAGAAAAATTACAAGAACTTTTTTTCCAATTTCACCACTCATTATTTTTTCCATTGAATTTATTAAAGAGAGCTTGAAGACTATAAATCAGTAATATATCGATGTTTGTTAATACTCGCGAATTTTCGGCACTTCTTCAGAAAATATTTTAACTATTTCAAATCCTGCTTTTGCAACTAAATGTTGAAACTGTTTTCTATCATTTACTATTTTAATATTCTGTTGATTTCTTACATTTTCCAAAGTTTTACCATAAAATAAATTGTTTAATAGTTTGTAAAAGAAATCACCAAATTTATCTTTATTTCTTTTACCTTCAAATCATTTTTCTATATTAAATTCTATATAAGATTTTAAATATTTTGATTTTTTATATTTTAATTTTAAATGAACCTTGTCTAAAATCATTCCGTTATTTAAATACCAGTCCAATATTCTTCCTTCTACAACATAATCATTTTTATAATTTTGTTCTTGAATTAATTTTTCTGTTGTTTTGTATTTATCTTTAATCTGCCATTGAGATAACAATTCATCGGGAACTTTTATCTTCTCTGGAGAAAATGGAAAATATCTAGTTTTTTCATGTAACTTATCTTGGTAATTTAAATCAACTTGATAAATATAACCTTCCAAAGAACTTTCTGTTGATTGTTGATATATTAAATCTTCCATCCATTCCATTTCACATGTTGTAGGTTCTTCAACCATTGCTGTTGGATACAAAAAATTTTGATCATATTTATTTACTTCAACAAGTTTATTTCCATATACACCTGAAACTCCACCTCTTACTCCTCCCTCAATAAATAATAAATGATCATATGTTTTCTTCTTTAAAATATTTTAATTTTACTTTTATATGTTTCAATCCAACCTACCATGTAAATCCTGGACTTGAATAACATGGATCAATTTCATAATCAATCAAACATATATTTCTAAATTTTATTTCTAAATATGAAAACAAAATATTGAATATAAATTTTTAAAATCATTCATGTCTAATTGTGAATCTACTTTAAAAGCATTACATGATGAATAGGATTTTGCTTGATAATTATCTTTTAAACTAAATGCCAATGGATCTAGAGGATAATACGTTGTATTTAATTGAATACGTAAAAGTTTTATTTCTATCTCCTCCAAGTGATTGTATAAATTTTGAATTATTTTTTGTAAATTCAATAGATTCATCTTTAAATCCTATAAAATTATATCAAGGTCTTGAATTTAAAACTGTTGGTTTCCAACTGAATATTGTTCCTGTTGGAACATCAATTAGTTGTTATTCTTTTAAGATATCTTACAGTGATTGGTTTATCCATGTTCATTCTATCCATTATAATAGATTCTAATTTTGGATTAAACGTTATTGAAGGAACCAAAAGAGTAAAAGACTCTAAATGTATTTACAACTGTTGTGATTGAAAGTTCAAATGGTATCAAGTAAATTAATCTACTTTAATTTTGGAATAATCCCAATAAAGTTTTTAAATGATACATTCCTTCAAATGAAAATTTATATAAACTTTCTCGTTCTATATAACATTCATTTGTTGCTAGTTCCATCACCAACATCTGGAATTCAACAACTTAATTTTCAATGTTGATTTTTAAAATCAGAATCTATTATAACAAAATTTAAAATAGAAGAAGAAGGGACCAGGTTTGTGTTCTTTTTCATGTTCTATAAAATTATAATTTAAAGTCCTATTCCTATTACGAATATTATCATTCCAAATCTGATTTTGCTTTTCTATATTTTTCAAATCTTTGTAATATCGATCCATTTTTAAATGATTTTTTCATGTATAGCATTTTTATTAGTATCCAAGGCAACATAATTATATCTTGTATTCCAATGATTTCTTAATCTATCAAAGTCTGATTTTTCCATAAAGGTAGAAAATAAATCATGATAAATATTATCTCGATCACGATCAATTTGTATGTCTTGATCTTGTAAAATAAGATTTCATTATTTCTTGATTTTTATCATTAACACAATCATTAAATACAATCAAGTTCTTTTTATTTTTATTTAAATTCTCACAGGGTATTATATCTGAAAATTTATTGCTCATGGTAATATTTATTTCTGATTAATCATCTGATCTTATACTTTCATACAAATCTGAAATCTTTATATCTTTAGGGATTTCATCTTGATTTTTAAATATATTTAATATTAAATAGTTAAACATACATGGCAATGATTTAATTATAAGATAACGCCAATCAAACAGACTTTTGACAAATTTATTAAAAATCCTAAGGATCCATGTTTGAGAAAATCTGGGTGTGATGTTGTTGAGGTGTGTGAGTCTGATGAGTTAAATAAATTAAATAGTGTGAGCAAGGATGATGAGCCTAAATTTGTGTTAATATTGCCGTACTCAAAAGGTTTTAAGGATTATAAAGTGAAGATTAGAAAGCAGTTAGTGAATTTAAACTATAGGATAGTATCAACTTCATGGAAAGTACGCAATATGTTTATTAATAAGTCAAAAACTCCGGTTGAATTGTGTTCCGATCTCGTTTATCAGTTTACATGTAATGGTTGTAATGCCATATACATTGGAGAGACTTTCCGTCATCTCTGTCATATTGTAGAGAACATTGTAGATCGAAGGCTTTGACCAATATTAGTGAGCACAATAAGGGCTGTAAGATTAAAATAGGTATGTCTGATTTTAAAATTTTATTAAAAAATTTCGATAATTATTGGGAACGTGTGATTTGTGAGGCGTTGTTGATAAAGTCATTGAATCCGAAAATTAATGTGCAGAATGCAGTGAATACTAGTATTTTAAATGTTAATATTTTTAATATTTTAAATTATTAAATTAAATTCTGAATGCTAAAATTTTAAAAATATATATTAATTTAATTATAAATTTTAAAAATAATTAAATGTTTTTATTAAATAAAATTTTTTTTATATAATTAATAAAATTAGTAAATTTGTTTAAAATCCTTAATTTATATAGTTATTATATCCCACCTGATGATGACAGGAAAACTTGTCGAAATATATCGTGAAAAGAATGTTTGATTGGCGTTATCTTATAATATTTAATATTGTTAGTTTTGTTATATTATTTTTAAAACCATGATATAATAATTGAAATTCTGGTTGAAATATTGTTTTACAAAAAAATTATATAATTATTATAATTTAAAAACTTGGGGTATAATAACATTTTCAAAATTAAAACACTTTTACCACAACCAGAATATCCAACAATCAACATTCTAAATGAATTTGGTATCATTTCATTATGATTAAATTTTGTTATGTTATTATTCCAAACAGGTAAAATCTCTTCAGACATTTTTAGGGTTTAAAAATATACCTTGACCATTTGAACCTATTTCAAGATTTTCTAATTTCCTAGATTTTTAAATATTTTTAAAATATTTTATCATCAGAAATCCAACTTAAATATTTTATAATACTTTTTGGTTGATCTTAGTTTAATATTAAACCTTTTCCATCATATGGTTCAAGAAATATTCCAAAACCAGGAACTGTACCAGATGTTTGAGATTCATCAGTTAATCGGGATTCTTTAACATTTTTAACAGTATTAATTATTCCTGCAGTTGCTCCTACAGCTGCTGTTATACCACCAAAGATTAATTATTAAAAAGCTGCTATTACAAGGTTGCTTATAACAAGGTTGGCAAAAATATTGTTTAATGGACATTTGTATATGGAAAATTTTTCCTCTGAGTATTTGCACAGGAATTATTTTTCCCTAGTCCGAGAATTTTCCAATAATTATTTTCCAAAAATTATTATTTTTTATGAAATTATAAATATTATTTTTCTTAAGAAGATTATTTTTTTAGAGTACTATTAAAAAGGCATAAGAAAGTTCGTTCCTGAGCAATCGAACGACCGTTAGGGGGTGATATTGCAAAGCGATCGGGGTTTCCTATGCCTTTTTACTACTACTGTCATCGTAGTTAAGTTAATTTAAAGAAGCACGACTTTAAAATACTATAAATTGTGATTATCTTCATGTAAATAACTTAATCATGGCTCAATAAGTGCTTAATACTTAAATATGAACATTTTTTACTACAATTTTACTAGTTAATGATAATTTGGACATAGAATTATGACTGTTGACCATTTCAATAAAGCGTTTTATCAACCCAAACGTAATGAGACATTATTCAACATTTACAGTTAATATAATGAAACGTACTTTTTAGTAAATTGCTATGATTTCCGTGGGAATTATCTTTGAAAAAGTCAATTGGAATGGGATTTATAAATAAATTGTCCTAACTCACTTTCTACCATATTATTATAATTTCCACTGGGATTATCTATGATAAAAATTACAACATAAAAAACATGAACACTAGAGAAAAATATGTGAAAATATATAAGCTGCAATGGAATTCATAGCAGTAGAGAAGGGGTGCGTTTCCGGGGCACCTCTTTAGGATATCCTAACGGTACAAATGAACTGAGTGAGGCGATATCCTCCATGTATATTATAATTTGAAACTAACATTAAAATATTTTACGATAATGAGCATTCAATACTGGGGGTAATCATTATCTAGAAAACCCCAGAAAATCCAAAAGGAAAATAAACAATATGAAATGTTGGAGTCGGTATATAGTCACCCATGAGGCAAAGGCTTTGAACCTGATCTTCACCTCTCTCACAAATCATTGATCATTCCATGTATAAATAAGATACAAATAGTAATTCTATTTATTTTAAAAAAATATTTACGACTTAGGAAATAATTAACGTCCTATATATACAATCTTATATACAATAAATTCCCCCATCTCAAGTTTATCTAAGAAAATTTGATAGGGAAATTCAATATTATTTCCATTTATAAATTTGCTGTCAATTATTAAAATAAATACATAGTATTTTGGCTTATTGGACGTTTTTCGCAATCTGAAATCAAATCAAATTATATTATTCCTCCATTCCTAAATCATAAAATTCATGATAAATAAGTAGAAAGGGGCTACAGCTAACCGAGAGGGGCATATAGAGGGTATACAGTTATATCCGCGCTGTTAAAAAACGCGCGAAAACAATACCGCGACCTTGAAAATCGCGACTTGGTAGCAGAAAGATTACATAACAACAAATACATACAACTAAAATTTTTGCTTAAATAATGTTAGGTTTTAATTTGTTTCATTTTATAGTAATTTTTTTTGATGATGTTTTTATACAGTCTGGGGAGAAAAATAATTAGTAGATCGGAAAGATTAAGAAAGACAAGTTAAAACTAAAAAGTTAGGAATTGAAAAGGTAAAAAAATAGAAAAAATGAAAATGAAAATGAAAGAATAAAAATAATTCATTTAATACATCACTATGACGCGCGGTTATGATCGACGCTATTATTAATAGCTCGCGGTTATGATGGTCGTGGTTTTGAGTGCGCGTTTTTTAACGGCGCGGTATGGAGCGCGCGGTTATTAAAGTAAACCATATAGAGCATGGCCTGCCCTTATTTTATATGCTGTTCAAATTTAAAGCTTCACATAAATATTTGGTATACTATACTGTGACCATTGCCATAACTGTCTGTTTTTGTGAACCCCTCTCTATATATCGAATACAATAGTTAATAGATGTGCTTTTTTATTCTTAGTGATGAGTGATTATTTGTTTATCTATTTTATTTATCTATTAAGACCTTTTTTATCACATGAAAATAATAAGTGCATATGACTAATTTAATTAAACTTAAATGTCAACACCAACTTCAAAAAGATTAATTACCGGAATTTAGTGTATTAATCTTATTATATTGATGATATATGTATAGTAAATATGCATTAAAGATTCAAAATGTTAAAAAAACAGCTGTTTTGGAAAAAGAACTAACAAGTGATCAAAATATCACAAGTATTTTCAGTTAAATTTGGGTCGACATCCCTACGTAGTGTTGACGTTTAGAGGTTTGTTGTTTAAATATTCTAGCGTTGATAATAAATTTGTCATCTACTCTTCCCTAAACGCCTTCATAAGTATTTTACTCTCAACCATGTACCCATGACAACAACCATGTTAGTAATGTATACAGTGGCTGAAGATCATTAATAATGTCAGCCCCACTTCTAGAATTACTCCTCATTGCATTTACACTTTTGGGTTCATGACATCGCCTTGTCATTATATTGTTAGGTTTGGGCAAACAGGGATTGGCATAAAACAAAAGGAATAATAAATAAAAAACAGTAATTTTATAATTACGAAAAATAGTATATGGTCAATAATAGGAATTTTTAAAGCCTAAAAATAGTAATTATTTATTTATAGTAATTTTTAAGTACTAAGTAATTATTTATCAAAATTATTTATTGACACCCAGAACCTAATTTAGCTTAAAGTGATCATTTGTCGAAATTTTTCCAATGCCTTCCCAGGAAAATAATCTGATTAATTTTTGTAATTTACAAATATCTAAAACATATTGAAAATTATTTAATTATAAAATAACAATTTATTAAATATTTTAAAATGAATAATAAATTAATTTTTGAATTAATTAATGAAAAAATCCATATTTGTAACGATAAAAAATCAAGCTTACCATAATAATTTATATTAGATGAGTGAGCTGAATTAAAAATTATATATATATATATATATATATATATATATATATATATATATATATATATATATATATATATTCATAAAAATTTCAAATATAAAAATTCCGAATAACAAGCTATTGAAAATTTTTGAAAATTCCTATTATTTATAAAAAAGCAATTATTGCCAGGAGACTTTTTTAAGAAATACTAAATTTTAATTTGATAAATAATAATATATGTATGTTTCCTCAGGTTGTTCCGTTTTAATATAATTAACATTAAATATTATATATAAAATCTTTACTCTCTATTCAAACAGTTGGGTATAATATCGTTTCCCTCAGAAAATAAGACCTACCTTGATTTGAAAATGGAATCGCAAGAAATTCAGGCTAGAATTCGGAGCTTGGAGAGTTATGTAGGTTTTCCAGAAGATGGCATGAGTGTATTGAATAAATGTAGAATTTTGTACATGATTTTATAATTTGTAACAAAGTAAATCGCTCGTAATCTTTATTCATACATTCAAATACATTTATTTATACATCAGATCATTTTCTAAAAATAACTGTTAATTATTTTATATTTATTAAGTCGCTTTATAAAATAAAAAAGTATAAGAAAATACAGATGAACTCTATATAACACAGTTAGTAGTGGAACACAAACAATGTACACCAAAAAATATCTTTTGGAATCACAATTCTAGGCGAAAGCCACCTCCTAAAATACTTTTAGCGGACAGGACCTTAATTCCAAATTTCAATAATCTTGAGGCCCTTTATCAAGTGAAGGCCAGATGGGCCAGTTAGCCCTACTGATTTAAGCCCTAATTATCATTATTAAAACAGTATTATTTTTTTTAGAAACAATGTAAAAGGTAAGAGGTATGTTACAAAAGTATAATTAATAAAAAATTACTGGTATTGGAAATTGATTGAAGATTTGGACGCCCTTTAATATTAAAACTTCATAAATTAATATGATAAAATTTGGTTACTTGATTGCCCAGTAATATGAACTGTAAATATAATGCATTGTCTCAAATTTTATTAATCATATAATATTACTATTTTTTATTATCAGGATATGGAAACCGAAAGAATAGTTCCTACACCCATATAGGGTATAATGGACTTTTCTTTGATGAATTATGGTGCGCACTACGTTAGTATATAATTTCCTCCATATAACTCGTTTATGTATTACATTAATTTAAAATACATAACTTTAAAATTATATTTTACAATAATTTCTCAATCGAACACGAATAATAGTAATAATAATAATAATAATAATAATAATAATAATAATAATAATAATAATAATAATAATAATAATAATAATAATAATAATAATAATAATAATAATAATAATAATAATAATAATAATAATAATAATAATAATATAATAATAATAATAATAATAATAATAATAATAATAATAATAATAATAATAATAATAATAATAATAATAATAATAATAATAATAATAATAATAATAATAATAATAATAATAATAATTAAAGCACTTACATTGACAGCGAGCATCTAAAATAATGATATTTGTAAAACTATAAATTAAAATAAAATTTTTTATTCAATTTTTAAAAAATTCATAAAAATTATACAATATCTGGTGAAAGTTAGAGAATTACTTTAATACAAAATTTATTATTTTGAAACATCAGTAACTTTCTGGAAATAAATTAAAAATCCAAATTGTCAAGTGGATTTATTTAAGTAGAATAGTTGAGTAAAAGGTTTAGTTGAAGGTCACTAGGAAAAATAGGAACAGTTTGAAAAAAGATTATGCTCTGTGTTTGGTTAAACCTTTTGGACATTATGAATTTTGAACTAGGATTCCAGTCACAATTTCTAGATTTAATAAATGTTATGAAAATTCCTTATCCTGATTTAGTGGATCCTATTTATGAATTGTCGCAACATGCTGATTCAGACACTGAATATTAAAAAGAATAAAGAAAAAATTAAATAAACTCGGTATAATCAAAACAATTTTTATTTCTGCCAATATTTCAAATCTTGGTCCATCAGACTTTTATTTATTTCGATTAAATGGGATATTTTTTACTTGATATCAACTTCAATAATTAAGAAATTAGAGATTTTTGGTAGCAACATAAAATAAATGTAATATAATAAATAATATAATAATAATATAAACATTTTGATAATTTAAAACAAAAAATATGAAAATCTTTTTGCTTTCGATGATCCTAAATGATGTAATGACATGCTTGGCATATTGACTGCTATCTAAAGTACGTCGCGTTATTTTTAATAAATTGACTGTTTTATCAACAAGTTATGTATTGTGTAGCTATGACTTACTTGTATAAATTAAAATAACATGCAAACTCGCTGCAAATTGCTTTCGACGGATTTATCACGAATCACATGTTGATTAATTGCCAGTACAGTTGGTTAAACAAAATGAAAGTATATTTCGATGAAAAAACTGGTATATCTGCTTTAGCTTGCGTTGATGTATTTATTTCAAAAAATTTACAAAGTTGAGCCAATTTACTTTGTTATTTCTATTATTTAAACAAGACATTTTGTTTTAATAAGTTTAATAGTTTCATAATTGAAACTTTAACTTAGCGTTTAATTTAAATTTTGGCTTTAAATGAAATATTTTATTTATTTTCATTACGACTATAGAGCAAAATTTTACTAGATAACATAAACATAAGGGAAAAGAAATTTTAACCTATCGTCGTATTGAACATAAATAAAATATTAAAAGAAAACAAAAAATAAAGAATTTTACTGATAAATAAAATAAATTTATACTTAAATTACTTAAAATAACAAGTTCAAATAGATATAAAAAAATAATTAATTTTTAGAAAATATAAATTAAAAAAATTTTAATAATAAAGTATTTTTGTTTTCGAATCTAATTAAAATGAGTCTTTTTAGTGGGTTTAATAACAAAATTCATACTTCTCAAAAAGTAAGAATTAATGAAACACCTTAGTGTCTTCAATTGTAAAAAGTCATGATTGTCCGTATATTCTGAAATGAATGGAAACTGAGCGGGATCATTAGTCTTTTCGTGAATCTTTGCTTTACCGTTCAGTAAATGATGTTCATAACACTGTCTCTTATTTTTGTTCACCGTTTTATATATTTTAATGATTATTTAACTATCATTTTAGTATAATAATCTATATTACAAAGTGAAAGGGACTAAAAATATTCTTCGTTAAATGGAAGTAATTACTTATTTCTATGCGATAACAGTGTGGCCAGGTTGATAGGCATTCGCTCATTTAATTGTAATTAGTTTAACTAAATTTCGTACTAGTGAGTGGTAAAATTGATTTTTGAGTCTTTCTGAATTATTTTTTGACAGTAGTATCATAGTAATAATGAGAGAAAATCTGTGATTTATTTTTATATTGACAAGTTGTACGCTGTTGACTAATAATTTGTTCAAGTACACCAAACACCACTGAGAACCGTTTCCTATAATATAAGAAAAAAATCAATAATCTTAAATTATAGAAACATACATACTTACTTTGATTTCACGTTGATGTTCTCATTTATAGTTCAGTGAGATACATCTTATACTATAGAAATCTGAAAAGTGGAAGAAAAATAAAAAACTGCACACAAACACAACACATACTAAAAAACACATACAAACTTTTGATTCATAGAAATGCAACGCTGAGATAAGTTTCTATAATAACTTTATTTTAGACAATTTTTAGAAAAAAAAGATCGCTAAAAATTTTTAAAAATATATTTTTAATGAAAATATCAAGAGCAGATGAATTTGGTTCAATGTCTCTTCAATCCAGGTTTGATTTCCTCATATTGATTCCCCTCATATTGATCTCTGAAAAAAATTAAAAAATCATTTTATTCATATTCTGCGTTTTTTCCCAAAATGTTTTAGAAAAATACATATTTTTGGTGATTGATTTATTTATTTAATCATAATTAAAAATATATCTGACTCACATTTTTTCGAAATAATTCCAAAATACTTAAAAATAAATGTCATAAAATTCCTAAAAATGTACATGAATTTGTAGGCTGTTTATCCCGTGTCGGTTAGAAAAGGAGCGTAGAATATTAATACTTTCAATTACCACAGATAGAATATTACAATTAGTTGTTTAAGAATGTCCTCGCCAGTTATTATCTTCTCCGTGACAGCCATTTCATCCACGTTTATGGTGTCTTCGCTAGAAATGCAATTAATAACTGATGGAAATTCACGCCAAAAGTAGTCAAACAAATTACGCACCTCACCGCTACCATTAGTTTCCGGATTTTCAAGTGAATCACTAATTATATGGAGATTAAAAACAAAACCTACATGTTTGAAGAAGTTTTTTACAGTTGTTGATGACATATCATCCCATACTCTGCCGCATAGTTGTATGATGTCGAGGATGGTAATCTTGAACTGAGAATAATCCTTCTGCGCATCAATTCATGGCAGAAGGCGATTAAGTAGGCGATGGCGATGTGTTTTTACTGAGTGAATAAACCTTGATCGCAAGATTGTATTTCAGCGGTGGTGTTGGGTGGAAGATACACCAGTTCCACATGTCCAAGTCCTGTTGGTATATATTGACTGCTACAATTGTCTACAATAATAAGAACTTTGCGGTTAAATGCAACTATCTCATGATCAAACTTGTGCAAGCCACTCCGTTCAGATTAAGAAAGTCATTAAAGCTCATTTTTTGAATTTGTAGTAAACAGGTTACTGACTTTTTCCAACCAATAACTTTCGTTGGCCTTTATCATTCATATTTACACAGACTAGCAATGTTAGACGAACCTTGCTTGTCTATCCCAGAACATGTTTTCCTTTGAAGGCAAGAATGTGGAATGAAATCAGGTCATAGAAGGACTTGCCTCATCAGTATTGTATACCTCTTCAGGTAAATGACAATGCAGATATCGCGAAAGAATTGTTCTTAACCCAGTTTGCAGCAACTGGCGAATCTTCTGATATGAAATCTCTACACTTGGCTTTGAAAACTGGTCCGTGTCTCCTTTGAAACTGTTCTATGTATCCATTACTTTCTTAGAATTCATTTATAGAAAGGCATTCGGCAAATTGCTTTAGCCTTGGCGGCGAGAAGTGATCCATTCACTGGAACACTTTTAGAACGTTGCTGATCAAACAATAAAAGGAGAGCTAGTTCTAAGTCATCACTAGTTACCCTTGTAATATGTTTTAATTCAGAGTCACCAAATGTTTAGGACCACTGCACTTATAACTTTTCTCGTTGTTATATAATCGTCGATAGACTACTTTCTGGCATTCTTTATTCCAAAACAATGTCAACTTTTCTCTACATCCATTAGGATGTCAAACTTGTCTTTCAAAGTTAATATGATACAATAGTGAGCACATACAGACCCATATACTCAGACTTAAAAACAAACTGCAAATACATAGAACATATCGGATTACATAGGGATTATCAAACCTTTGGCTGTCAAATTACTTCAATGAACGTGAAACCAAGTACATGTAAGAGTCATTGATTTCGTTATTAAGAGGAAAAATTAAAACTAAACTTTTCGTTTTGTACAGGAAAAATCCATTGTTAGAGGGTGATTTTCATTAAATGAAGGTTCGGTAAATGGAAGTTCGACTGCATATATATGTTGATTTCTTTTACAACATTTTCTGTTTTCCCAATTTCCCGATAAATTCTCATAGATAATTCCGATTCCAAGATATTTTAAATTAAATACTTTTATTTGATTAATTTTTATTTACAGTTGAAATAAATTCTTCGTAATATATTTATTTCTGGCTCTCATTTGTAAGGTGCACAAATTACAGGTCAAACTACAAATGTCCATAGACGTACCAAACGCCTACCATCACGGATCCAAAACTTCATCATTCAAAAATAATAATTCAGTAATCAGTTTTAAATATGTGATGTTAAGAACTGAAAATTTAATTAACGTAAAACTTTAATTAATTTTCTTCGAAAAAATTCCTACATAAATTGACAATGACATAGATTTTGTAACTAAGTTGCTCTTAAGCAAAAATTATATTTTCATTATTATTTTTGAGAAAGATTTATGATTACGGATGAATTTTATTTTGACAAAATTCGAAATATGTATCTTTTTTAGAAATATTTTATAAATATTTTAGAAATTTTTTAGAATTTTCTTCGTGTTTTCTCAATTATACAAGATAATTTTCTAAAAAACATTTATCATAGACAGCGATAAGGTTATTTAATTTTTTTTTCTAATTTAATTGTTATACGAGAAGAAATCTTTATTTAAACAAAATTCAAACAAAATATTATATTTTAATTAAAATTATTGATATGAATTTTGAAGAACATACTTTCAAAAGCTGGATTTCGTGCAGGAGGTCCTAATAAAATATTATTAATACTATTTTTGATTTAGTAATTATTATAAAGAAAATTATTATTTAATAATTATTGATTTATTTATTATTGATTATTATTATTTATTTATTGATATTATTTATTTATTAATTTTTATTTATTTATTTTTATTTATTTATTATTATTAAGTAGGTAGATATCCAGACACTGCAGCATGAACAACCGATACCACTTCTCCCTATGTCATTGAAATTTGAGAAAAATCTGTAATATTTAAATTTTCTTCAAATGTATCTGTATACTCGATATCATAAATATAATGTATAATCGAATTGTATCGAATATATTTTACTTAAATTTTCAATATTCCTTTCAACTTGTTATTGTATTATTTTAAAGTTTTATCTTTGTAAATTATTGCATTAAAAATTTCATTACATTTTTAAAATTTCTCAGAAGGCGTCGATTCCTAAACAATATCTTACATAAATTTTAAATTATTACTCTAATTTACTTTAATTTCTCAGAAGATTTTGTTACTTTTTAAAAATTGATTTACTTTACTTATTTAAACATCTTCAAAATATCTTACCTTAAATTACTGTACAAAAAGTTCTGGAACCAAAATACCCTCTCACTATGGTTCACATTGACATAAATATCTTGGGATCAAAATACCCTTTCACTATAGAGCGTCACATTAACATAACTTAAATTCCTGTACAGAAACCTGGGACTTATTATTATTATTATTGTGAGGTGTTTTCTGCTGAGAATTAAATATTTCAATTAATTTATTAAGATAATTTTAAATGATAAATAATTGACTATTAAAATAACTTTTAAAATAATTTTTAAATTGAATTTTTAAATTGAATCTTTTAAATTGAAATTTTTAAATTGAAAAATTAAACAAGCTTTTTAAAAGAAGTTTTATTATTAAATAATTTTAAATAAATATTTTAAATAAATCGAAATTTTAATAAATGTTTTTGAAAATATTTTATTCAACGCTGAATATTTGTTTGAAAATTATACAATATTTGATGAAATAAATACTTGGAACTATGATGTTAACTTTTGAACCGGATATAAAAAATAATTTAGAAGATGTCCTATTATTATTATTTTTATTATTATTATTATTATTATTATTATTATTATTATTATTATTATTATTATTATTATTATTATTATTATTATTATTATTATTATTATTATTATTATTATTATTATTATTATTATTATTATTATTATTATTATTATTATTATTAGTTATTATTATTATTATTAATATTATTATTATTATTTATTATTAATATTATTATTATAACTTAAAATAATATATGCTTACCATCAAATCCTGGAATGTACTGATCTGTATGATATACAATAAGGTTAACAACATTATTTGAAGATTTTGAAAATATAAAAATATTATAAAAATATTATATATAATTGTTTTTATGGAAGTTTTTGTTTGGAAAAGAAAGTAAAATTAAATAGAAAATATTTTAGATTTAGATGAGATCCTTCTCGACCAGGATGCTAGATGAGGAAGATTTAATTGAAATTGTCGAATCATCAAACAGCAGTGACGAAGTAGTAGAGGAACTACCACTTAGAGCAGAAACCATTAAAGATGGATTAATACTTGCAGGCACAGCTAGAGAACTATTTTCTCCAAAATGATCCGAATAGCGAGCGAGCACAAAAATTTCAACATGAACTAAGACTCTGTATGATCAGCTACAAGGAACTGCCTAAGGAATTATTGGGACCGGAAAGGAAATCAAATCAAAGATGCAATACAAAGTTTCTTGTGAAGAACAACAAAAAAATTCTCTGCATTTTCGAAATGACGCCAAGTAAGAATAGCAGCAAAACGTGCTAGTTCTTAAAGACGAATTACCAGAATCAAGTTCGAGCGATATTTTGACAGTTCCTAAAAAGCG
>CAUHTR010000855.1:0-100619 GCA_959609185.1 Schmidtea polychroa | reverse complement strand
TCATAACTTTTTCTACTCCTGCGTGGCATAATAATAAATGTGTTTCCTTAATCATTTCTCGTCTTTTTGTTTTTTGGTATCCATATTTTGTTTTGATTGGTATAGATAATATTTCCTTTTAATATATATTTATTATTTTTCCTTTCATTTATTTGATCTTTTATATCTTGTATTTCTGCATTATCTCTTTGCCATTCATTTCCATTATTTTCGGTCATCAATGTTAACAATCTAATTTTTAATCGTCCTGATTTGGGGTTATCATGGTCCATCAAACATTGTACACATTTGCCGCATGTATTTCTAGACAGCATATCTGCATTCGTATGCGCCGTACCTTTTCTGAACTCCATTTTTATGTCTAAACTGCTCAAGTAATTTATCCACGTTTGGAACTGTGCTGTTATAGGCTTCTTTGTCGTCAACATAAAAGTAATTGCTTTATGATCAAAAGTTCTTTTCGTGTTATACAATATCCACTTTCAAGGCTACTCATTTTCATGACTACTCCATATGCAATAACGTGTTCCTGTCCCATTTCATCTCTTTGTGATAATACAGCTCCAATTGTATCAAAGCTTGCGTCTGTATCTAATATGAATTCTTTCTTGAAATCTGGAAATACGAGAATTGGCGCTGTAGTCAACGTCATTTTCATTTCTTCGAAAGCTTTCTCACATTCCTCAGTCCAGATTATATTTTCACTATTGCTTCCACATATGCTTTCTAGCGCTCTTGATTTTGTTGCATATTCCTTAATAAATCTCCGATAATAGTTACATATACCTAAAAAGCTTCTCAAATTCTTTATACACTTAGGCCTCTGAAATGATTTAATAGCCTCAATTTTACTTTGATCATTCCGAATCCCCTAACTGTTAATGTGCCCTAAAAACTTTACTTCGCTCTTTAATAACTGACATTTTTCTAAATTGATTCTCAATTTAGCTTCCCGTATTTTCTCTAGAACTTTTCCAAACACATTGTAATGTTCTTCAATTGTTCTTGTAAAAATTAAAATATCGTCTAAATACACCATAACTCCTTCTTTCCATAGATCTTTCAATATTTTTGTCATTAATTCTTGGAATGTTCCCGGTGCCGCCGCAATGCCAAAAGGCATTCTATTAAAACAAAATTGCCCTTCTTTAGTAGAAAATGCTGTATTTTCTTGCGATTCTATGTCCAATTTCACCTGATAATAAGCGTTTCCAAGGTCCATAGAACTAAAGTACTTAGATCCATGTAATATGTCTAGAATTTCTTCTACATTCGGCATAGGAAAAGCTTGTCTTTCAGTAATCTTATTAAGCTGTCTAAAATCTAAACAAAGTCTGATATCTTTTTTGTCTTTTTTCCACACGCATACTAACGGCGTTCTCCAAGGTGAATTACATTTTCTTATGACATTATTTTCTAAATTTTTTATAGCAGCATTTATTTTCTCCTCTAAATTGATGGGTTGTCTTCTGGGTTTTATCATAATTGGCCCTTCTTTTGTGATGATTTTATGTTCAATTAAATCAGTACATCCAATAGCTCAGTTATTAGCCATAAAAACACTTTTATTGTTTTTAACAATCTCTAACAGTCTTTTATTTTCGTTTAATCTTAGAATTTCTGTTGCTTTTTGACATCTCTCGTTATCTGTAATCTTTTCCCCAAATCTAGATTCTATTTGACACACAAATTCATTATATCCTTCTTCATTTTGCTTGATGTAGTTTAATTCAATTCCAAACTCTTTCTGCAATTCCACTTCGCCTATTATATCTGGAACAATATTTTTAACTATTATAAATGTTATTTTCCTTTCCATATTACCAATTCTAACATCAATATATATTTTTCCGATTGTCTCTAATTTACTATCATTTGCACATCTTAAAAACTCATCTGTTTTTATGATTTTGTTGGGCTGAGTTGAAGCAGGAAATTAAGGAAATAGGACAAGCATAAGTATAAATAGATAAAAATAAACAAAAATTTAAAAATAAAAAAGATCCAGGAAACAAAAGAAATAATAAATTAAGAAATGAGAATTAAAAACAAAAAATAAAAACAAGAAATTAAAATAAGGAAAAATACAATAACGAATGGAATGACACAAAATTCAGTAATTAATAAGAAAATTAAAGAAATAAATAAAAAAATATAATAAAAATAAGGAAAAAATAAGAAAAACACCTAGGAAACATAAAATTTAAATTAAATCAAATAATTAAGCGGTCTCAATTTTGATTGGTCCGCACGTGTAGAGGATTACTATATAAGGCTGGCACTGAAATCAGAATTTCAGTGTTTAAAATTTTCAAAATTTAGATAAGTGACCAGTTGCAATCAATATTAAAGCTTCCAATATCCAGTTAAACAGGACAATCAGACTCATTAGCATACTGTCAGCCATAGAGATTCACGGATAGAAACGTAGAGCAAGTCGATAATTAGTTTTCAACTCAGCCCACGGATAAATTACTTTGGACAAGAGACCTCTCGGAAGATATTTAAGTAAACTTTTGATTTGATATGAATTTATGAATAACCTAATTTGTAATTTATCGAAATAATTTTAATACAATTTAAAGAGTGTTTCTCTCTCTTCATTTGAATTATTGTAATGGTAAACGTTAATAATTTTTACGATTAAAACATTTTCGATTACAACAGTAATGATAGTCTATTTTTATGATTTATATACTAATTTTATTTTTTGCTTTGGTTCTATTAAAATCAGAAGAGTAAAGTGGAGTTGAGATGTTTCCTATCATGGTGCGAGGGGCCTTCGAGGTGCTCAGCCGGTGGGTAGGAAACATTTCAATCACGCAGTTGATTCGGGCCGAAATGTGGGGCTTCCTCACGGGTCCGTCGCTGAAGTTGTGCATAAAATTTTGCAAGCAGTATTTGAGAGAGATTAAAAGCAGGTTAAAAGTGTAATAAGTAGAAAGCTAGGCAGAAATTCACACAGTGATTGGGGATGTCACACAAACTATTATCTTCCGACACTATCTTTACACAATTTAGACATGGTTTTTGTCGAATTGACCCGCTCAAATACTCGTAAATTCTGTCTTCTGATTTCCAGTATTACATTAGGCATACCACAATCCCACTTCAAACTACTCTTAGAACTTTTGTCATTCGACTTCACGAATTTTATCCCATCCGATGTAGTTGTTCCACCCCAACCCATTAGTCGTAAATGTACTTGAGATCGAAACAATTTTTTTCAAAGATCGTGAAAATATATTTAGAAAGTAAATTGATTACAAAACAACACGTTAAGGTCAAGTTTATTTCATCAAACAACACGACAAAATACCTGCGGATAACCCTAGGTACATAGTCTAAGAGTTCATGTTGAAGCTTCTTCCAGTGAATTGTTTCGAAATGTCACAATACCAACCAATGAACATCGAGGTTTTTTCACAAATTATCGTTAGAAAATTCCATCCATGAAAAATAGCATCCATATAGAAAGCGACATATCTTGTGAAGGAACACCATGCAGTGATAAGAATATAGAATGTCTGAATATCTGACACTGAGAAAAGGCATGTGGCAGTGTCAAATGAGTGAGAAGATAACATCCAGATTTTTGCAATAGAGTTGAACGATAGAAAATTTATATCTAAACGGCACATCTGACCATTTACACACTCGTTGATAATTTTGATTACGAGCTACAGAACACTTTTCTAACACTAGTCGATTCACACAACATTAGGCCTTGTCCAGTAGAAATCGTCATTTACACACACCGGCCGATAACATAACAATTCCCACGTAGACTAGTCAGGGAACAGTAATATTTTGCGGACATCATCGAGAACGCTCATCAGGGAATTATGTCATATCTTAATCAAATCTAATTAGCGACGATGCCGGGCGAATAGAATGTTCGGTCTCACCTAAATTAATAACTATCAATTGACATTAGCGTTTTCGGGTCGAATAGTAAATCCAGCAAATGCGATAACGAATGAGCAGTTTTTCTTTAATCAGTTCTAATATAGAGATAGCGAAGTGGGCAATGACGGTGAACCAGTTTTCTCAGATTTTGCTGATTTCCCGATACATGGTGAATTTACTCATCTCACATGCGGTTTCGATTAATAAACATTTAGACACTGGTATACCTTTACCAAAATTCACACAATCATTTTTATTAGGTTTAAACATAGGATAGATTCTTTTCTAATAAATAATTGTTGTAATTACGGGTGCGACATCATGGGTCTCACGTTCAATTTTTTAAGTGGAATGGTAAAGTCGATCGTCTGGGGGAATTTTTCTTGCCGACCCAACATAATTTTCTTCTCATGAAATGAGACAAGCTAATGGCATGAATCTCGAACGGTCAATAAATTTTTGTTGTAGAATAACTGATTTCTTGTAAATATAATAACTCATACTGATTATTTTTCGTTTCCCTTTGTAGTCGTTGAAAATGATCCCAACCATAAATCCACTCTCAAACCATGCTTTTCTTGCGCGGACAAAAACGCGATAATCAAGGAGTTGCAAGCACAGATAGGTCGGTATAAGCGGAAGATCAACGAGTTGGAAGGCACATGGTTCAGCCCAGTGCAGATGAAGGAAATACAAAAGAAACTGTACAGAAGCGAGCACTGTCGCGACAGTTTGATTTCCGAAAGCAAGTCACAGCGTAGCCTGATCAAGGAACAATCGGAGGCTCTTCATAAGGTCTACCTCCAAGCGGCCACTATTCGGAAAATCGTCAGTATCCCTATCCATGAGGAGGATAATATTTTTCCAATCCATCATGATAACTCTCTTGGCCCATCCTCCTCGTCTAAAAAGGCTTGCCACGGGTGCGTCGAAGCGGATCTCTCACCCAAGCCTGCCGACGTGATCATCACCGGGACTAGTAAGGCGCTTCCACCCATAGCGTCCACTTCCACGGCGCAGCCTGTTGCAAATAGTTCTTCGAAGCCTAAACGACGGCAATTATCTAGAGCCGAAAGAAAGCGGAAACAGCGCGAACGAATAGCCGAGAAGGAGAAGAAACAGGTAGCGATTAGTTCTTCTACCGTAAATAGCGTTGTCCCTACCATCGATCTGACTACGGGGACCCCAGGGCGTATCATCTCAGCCGCAGGCGTTACCTGGGAGGAAAACGCTTCAGAATTCTTTGATCTGGAGGAACTATTGGCCGAAACTGAGTGGGAGAAATGAAGATAACTCACCAAGTCACAGCTCTCCATGAACTTTCTCAAACATCACATGATCCCGTATATTTGTGTATATAATTTCGGTGTTCCCTTTTGTAAATTGACTATTTAATAAATCGGTTTTTGAATAAATTCTTTGCATTGAGTTTTGGGCATGATTTTCTTTTCCACACAAATGGTTGATAAAGATCTCGGATAATAGGTGATGTATTAAGACTTGTGGCTAACTCAGAGGTGGTGCAGTGATGAATAGTAATAGCGAGAGTAGCCGTAAGCCCTTCTATCGGCAGTCGAGGAAAGGAAGTCGAGGCCTCAGAAAGGAGTAGTCCTAAGGCAGGGGCTCACCTGTTTTCTGGTGTCTCGCCGACATAATACATTACCAACGTGAAGCAATTCACCGGTATTATGTTGGAGTGCAGATCGTGTGGGTTTCTGCTCCGGGTTGACAAAATTGTAGGTGAGGTAAATGAAATGGGTAATCATCCCTTAGGCGAGACATCGTAATTGCTTAAGTCGACCAAGTAGTACCCCAGCAATTTTCACATTCACTAATTTGTCCACAACTACCTCTGCCATTACATTTACTCTTGCTCCTGTATCTAGTAAGCATTTCATTCTAAAGCCCTGAATTTCAAGAGTTGTACTCGGTCTATCTTGCATTTTGTCAAAACTCAATTTCGGTCGTTGCCATTCATCTTTAGTGAAAATATTTTGCTCCTCTGATATTTCATTAATCCACCCGATTTCATTTCTCTCTAATTTATCTTCTGCCTTTTTAATAAATTTATAAACTTTTTCATTTACTATTTTATTATTATATTCTGCTTCTTTAATTTCATTATACTCTTTTGATTCTTAGGATTATTATTATTATTATTTATTAAAGATCGATCAGCATTAAAATAACTATAACATTTAAAATTATTTAAAGGAAACTTTTTAAAATTACAAATTTTATTACATACAGGTTCTACATTATTATATATATATATAAGGATTATTTACATTATTAAAATTATTATGACCAATATTTATATCAATATCAAAATTACCTAGTATATTGCTCCGATCATTGCATCCCGTATCGAAGCATGTACTTTTGGGTGCTGAATATCCTCATATTTGTCTTCTGCATCATCTGAATACTCAAGTGGCATCGACTCATCATTATCTTCAATTGCTGCAATTGTTCCTCCTGGATTGTTGATAGCTTGTGGTTCAATGGGCATAATAATTATTGTTTCTCATGTTTGAATTAGTTTGAAACTTCCTTCTTTCCAAATTTGTATAGCAGTCGATCTCCTCGTGTCCACGTACGTGACATCTCTGGCATTGAAACGATGAACATTCTCGCCGTAAGTGGCCTTCAACTCCGCATGCAAAACACGTCATTTTCTTTTTCATTTGGCATTCTCGACTAACATGACCAGTTTTCTTGCATGTCCAGCATTCCAATTGTCGGTTACTGACGTTTCGCTGCTTGAAATTATTATTTCCGTTTACCATTGCTCTTTGAGCAACATCTCTGTAGCTTCTGTAGTTTTGAACAAACGGTGAAGTCTTCACAACATTAATATGGCCCATAATTTTGTTTACATTTTCTAATTTCTTTATTGTCGCTTTTATTTCTTCTGATGTTTTCAAATCTTTCATCTCGATCTCTTTTTTAACTTCTCGATCTCTTACACAGTTTGTAAGCAGGCATTTTTCTATTTCTTCTTCATCCCATTTGTGCGCTACTTAATTTCTTTGTCATCGTTTTAATTTTCTCTATAAAAGTTTCGACTGAATCTGATCCTTATTCATAACTCTAAGCTTCTTTTAGATCATCCATTAACGATGTCGGTTTCGAAAATGCACATCGAAGTTTCTCTTCCATAGTTTTTCCTTCGGCTGCTTCATAATCTTCCATTAGTGATCTGTCAAGTAATGTTGTAGTTAATATTACTTGCATCCTAATTGTTGTTTTTGTCGCGCCAAAAAACCTTTGACAATCCTTGATAAAATTTTCTAGATCATCGCCTTTGTGAAATTTCTCAGGTAATAGTCTGCTTATCAATAAATCCGTGGTCGTGGTCTCCATGTTAGACGGAATTAAATTCAAATCCTCTTCAAGAAGTTATTTTTTATAACAACTTCAAAATTGTGCCGTTTACTAGTGTATTTAAACACCGAGGCGTGATAATTATTAATATTAATGTAATTACTGGTCATACATTCAATTGATTTAATTTAATATAATTTAATATAATATGATAGAATTTAATATAGAATTTAAATATAAAAATTTAACAGAAATAATTATTTCTACTAACTGATCTCACTTCTACCATTTAACCATAATAATTTTATATAGGGGTTTACTAACTCCTTACACTGTTCATATAAGAATAGTGAAGTTGGCTTGAAATTGAAAAAGCGATATTGTCGGCTTTTACTGATTGCTTTTTAAAAAGACTTTGTTAAAAGAAAAAATATACTAACACTCATCATGACAAAAATTGTATAATTTAATAATGTTTTTATATTTATTAAATTTTATTAATTTTACATTTTTGAATTCTTATAAAAACCTAAAAAAATACTATAATAGTTTATAAAATGGAAAATTTGAAAAATTTCCTTATTACTTACGAATGATTCATTGTTACCTCATCTGGGGTAATTTACCCCGGTTCTTCGACCGCTGATCTAAATGAAGGTGTAAAAAAAATTTGGTAAACTTGGAATTTTTTCGTAGATTAGATGTTTTAATATCTCAAATAACTGGGCTTAAAATAAAATAAATATATTTAATGGTACATTGAAAATATTTCTCGAAAAAAATGAACTCATAATTATCATTAGTGGTGGTCTGCATTTGAAAATTTTATACTTTACTGGTCTGTGGTGCCTTTATGGTTGAGAAGCTCTGCAGTAAATCATCGTATTACACCTGTTAATATTACATTGCATTTGACGTAGCCTTTGTAATTATTATTAGTGGTGGGGTTAAAACAATAAAATATGTGAATAGATTAAAATTACTTTACCCCATTGCTAATTGTGGAAAATTAAGTTGGACATGATTTACATTACGAATCAAGTTATTATATTTTGAATTCGAGATTTTGTTGCAGCAAACAGTTTTTTATAAAATGAGAATTATAAAAGTGGGCCATTTTTATCGTCTATCCAATTTAGCGAAAGTAGTTTGCAATATTACGATACAGAAAGAAAGGCATGTCATGGGTAAACATTAGGGTGGGTCGAAAATTTTTTTTTTCTCCAAACATGCCTAAAAAGTTGTGCTTATGCTAGAAAATGAAATATCCCTGCAAAAGACTGCTGTTTAAAAGGGTTTACAGGTCCCAACTTTTGTTTGTATGTATTAGTACTATCCCAGTAAAAATGCTCGCACATGTGCCATTGTAAATTCATCCTGCAAGCAGTCACACGCTTGCAGAAAGACCATTTTTGACATGCTCTATTCACAAGTCCAAGCTAACGCGTGCATGTATAGAGAGGTTAATTCACGGAAGCACCTTCACACAAGCACTCACAAAGACAATTTCTTCTGAACAATACTAACACACACACTACAGTCAACACATAATCCACATGGATACTACTAGTCAGTCTAAACTCAGATAATTTAATTTGTTTCGATTGGATGTCAAGTGTTTGCTGGACATAATTAAAAAAGTTAACTTGATGATTCACTTTTATTTTGCCAGAGCTGAGTACAGAAGAGCAGTTATGAAGGGACAGAGAAATAAGCAATTTCGCAAAACAAGAAGTAAATCACGTCATTGTCTGTTTGGTCAAACTTGTGAACTATCCAGAAACCAATTACCTACTTGTGAAGATGTGTTTCGTGATTACTGTTACAATGAGAAATGTACGCAATTTCATACTGGCTTTAACGAACAAGCAACTCTTCTCGCAAATAAGGTGAAGGAAATTTATATGAAGGCAAGTATCCCAACTGTTGAGTTCAGTAGTATTGTGGTTCGTGTCAAGCGACTAATATCAAAAGTGCGTGAATTAGAGAAGTATCCAGTATGCAAGAGGTCATCTGCCAAATTTCAAGATAAGTTAAGCTCGTTTTCCAAATTGTTTGACATATGTTGCTGCAAATGTTTTAATGATGGTGCTCGTGGAAGAAGTCAGTGTACATGCCGATTGGCCTTGAAAATTCCTACCTTAGAGTGGGAGTTCTGGATTGACCAACAAACTACCAGAAACATGAAAATCGGAAATACGGACAGACAGGAAACCTCAAAATTGAAGAGAAAACAAACGAAAAGCAGCCCTACAGGAAAAGGAAAACAAATGAAAAATGAAATAATGGACACTGAAGTTAACGATCTACATCCGACCTCAAGAAGTGACACGGAGAGTGAAGCTGCTAGTGATGAAAGTAAAGATAAGTTAGACAATTCAACAGAAAGCTCAGAGTCAAGCGTAGAAGAATGTGATGAATTTCAAAATAGAAGACATTATCCTGAATTAAGTAAAGCTGTTGACAGATGTGGTGTGAGCAACAGAGACACGTGTTTGCTAGTAAACGCTTTTCTGAAAGATATGGAACTGTTATCCTCTCAAACAATCATCGATCCCGCAAAATTACGACGTCAGAGAAAGTACTGGAGGGAGAGAGAAATTGAACAGCATTCAGCAGAAGCGAAAAACTTGATTTGCCTCGGTTTCGACGGGAAACAAGATTCCACCTTACTTCATAGAAGGATCCTAAAAGAGGAGCATTATGTGATTGTCGCCTTTCCAGGGGATACATATATCGATCATGTTGTACCTCAAAGTAGTAAAGCTGTGGATATTGGCAAAGAAATCATGTCAATCATCGTTAGCACGCAGTCCTCACTGACCCTTCAAGCAATTGTGTGCGATGGAACCAATACAAACACCGGAAAAAATAATGGAATAATCAGAAGACTCGAAAAAAGCCTAGGGCGACCTCTACAATGACTGATATGCTTGTTGCATGCAAATGAATTACCATTCAGGAAGTATTTTTCAGTCGTCGATGGTGGAGAAACAAAAGGTCCAAAAACGTCATGTGGTGAAATAGGAAGCGTTCTTGATTTTGATCCAAAAGACAAGCCCGTGGTAGCCTTTATGTCCCTTCCTGGAAAGGTCGTAGATATTAGTGAAAATGTCAAGAAAGAATTGAACACTGATCAATTGTATTTCCTCAGAGTATGCTTGGCAGTCCAGAAAGGGTACCACAACAACAAGGATGTCCCTTTTCTACAAATGGCACAACCAGGAAATTTGAATCACAGTCGCTGGCTAACGAAAGCTAATAGAATTCTGCGACTATATATGTCCGAAACTGCTCCATCTGAACCTCTCATGCGAATAGTAAAATTTATTGTCAATTTCTATGGACCGTCATGGTTTTATATAAAGATTCACTCGTCATGCCAAGATGGTGCAAGAAATATTTTTTATATGCTCCAACTTCTGCAGGATTTGGATCCATCAGACCAAGAAATCATCTTTCCTGTCATTCAGAACAACAATTACTTCTCACATCCAGAAAATATACTCCTAGCTGCTGTTGGTGATGATGATGAAGAAATCAGAAAGTTTGCAACAGAAAAAATCATAACTGCAAGACAAAATTTTCTCCCTTCCGAAGTGATTCGCACTATGGACAAGAATACTGTCTTTCTTCAGTCGTCTGCTACATCATATGCTGACATGATTGACTGGACAAAATGTAATTTGACGCCTCCCCCTCTTTTATCTCATATATTGGATCATGAATTGAAGATGAATAAGAAAATTACATTAGAACAATTTCCCTGTCATTCTCAAGCCGTTGAAAGAGCCATCAAAGATGTTTCTTCTGCCAGTTGCAAAGTGTTTGGTCACTGCTATTAGAATGATATACTTAGCAGTAGAAGGTGAATGGAAATCTGATTTCAATTTTTGATATATTATTGCTTTAAAAATAACTAAATAAATCTAAAAGAAGTATCAGAGTCAACAAAATTATTATTTGATGCTGCAGAAGATAAAATCATAATTTTAGATGAAGATTTTCTTGTAAAATGAAAAGAAAATTATTAGTAACAAATGTTTAAAATATTCAATTAGAATTTCTCTGTGTGGAATTTGAAAACATTGGTATAATAATTTCGACGTAGTTACTAAAATAAAACTAAAAGATCAAAAGAAATATGTAAAGACGACGATTTTCAGGATGAAGCGGAAAAAAGATTTTCCTTGAGAGAAAATAAAACAATGAAAATTATATTACAAAATATAATTTTAAAAATTTTATTAGCGATAAATATTAAAATATTAAATAAATGAGTACATTTCCATATAAGGAAACCCAAAAATAAAAATAATAATGAAATAAGTAAATTAATATTAGTAATGAAAATAAACTAATTAGACACTGGTTGCAAAACGGAGATAAACTTTATTTTTTTAAGAAGAATATTAAATAAATGAATAATTGGAAATTTATAACAAACAATAACACAATAAAAAAATAACAGTTCATTATTGCAGTCCGCATGGGTAGTAATTGACGGTAACTAGCGGAATTAGTGATATGCAGGTTTCCGAATGGGATCTGTGGTGTGTCGTGTAGTGAACTTGGGATGTCGTTCCAATTTCTATTTGCATCTTCTGAATGTGTTCTCAATGCTGTCTTGAGAGTTCTGTGAAATCTTCAACTTTGTCATTGCATTGAGAATGGTATGGTGTTGTGTGTCTGTGATCAATGTTGTGCTTTTGACAGAATTCCCTGAATGTGGACGATATGAATTGCTTACCATTGTCTGTAATCATTATTTCGGAGGCTCAATACCGAGCTATCCACTCGTTTTCTACTGTTCTGGTTACTAAACTGCTTGTGATATCAGAGATAGGAATTGCTTCTGGTCATGAGGTGTGTCTGTCAATTATAGTAAGCATGAATCTTTTATTATTTACTGGTGGTAGTGGGTCGACGATGTCGATATGAATGACTTTGAATGTTTCTCCTTCTGGAAGTTTCTTCAAGGTTGACTTTGTATGCCTCGTCACTATTTCTTTGAGATTTTTCCTAAGTTGTAAACAATTTGTGCTTGCGTACAGGGCCACGCATATTTTGACGATATCAGTTTTATTGTCCCATTTGCTCCTGGGTGGCAAAAATTATGAAGCCGCTGGAATTCCCTGATTTGGAATTGTTCTGGCAGTATTATTCGAAGGAGCTAGTAGACATATCCACTAGAATTCTGTCATCATCTTTATTTATTTTAAATGAGTGATTTGGCTTTAAATTTTGGGCAAATGATTGTTGTCTTTGTTGATGAATTATTTCACTTTTTGGCATCGGCAAGATCTTAGCAGTATTGAGTATTGTTAACTGAATTAGTTTGTCTTGATAGGAAATCTGCAACAATATTGTCTTTCACTTTAATGTGAATTATCTTTGTATCAAATTCGTTTATAAACTGGATCCATCGCCATTGTCTATTGGATGTATTTTTCATTGTAATTATAGATGCTAATGGCTTGTGATCGGTTAGTAGTTGGAATATGTTGCCACCAGGGTGGTATTTGAAGTTTTTGATAGCTAAATAGGCAGCCAATAGTTCTCGCTCAAATGTTGAATATCTTTGTTCAGTTTGGTTGAGCTTTCTAGAGAAAAAACTGATTGGTTTAAATTTACCTTCTGCCGTTCTGTGATTAAGACTTGCACCAATTCCAATGTCCGATGCATCCGTACATACAATGAATATGCGTTGCGAATTCGGAGGGACTCAGTATATTTGCATAGGCCGGAACCAGTAAAAGGCCTATCAACAAAATTGCAAAGACCATTTAAGGGTCCATACACCGTGTGTGATGTTACAGCAACTAATTTAAAGTTACGTCCAATAAATAACAAAAGAGCAGAAACAATTATAGTTCATGCAAATCGATGTAAGAAGGTATCAGAAATGGAATATCAATTACGATCAAAACAAAAGAAACTGAATGATGAAACAATCATTCAACAAAAATTTCGAAAAAACTTACGTCATTGTGATATATGAATAAAGTTTTATTTATAACTGCAGTCTTAAGAACTATCATATCAAATGTAAATGAAATGACAATGAATTTACTATATGCAGTCGAAAAAGTACTATTATTGGATAATATATATTCATCGTTTACCAGTATTGTGTGGACATATCATTGTGAAATATAAAACAAATAGAAGTTAGCAATCTATTGAATCCTTTCGAACCATTTTTAGGTTGAATTATGATAAAAGCGTATATGTAGCGCGTCGATTGACAACAAATTATAATTATCCTTGGACCATTCAACAATACGTGTTTCAAACAAACGCTACTCAAAGAATTTATAACCTTATACAAATTAACATTTGGACAAAAGAGAGGAGAAACTTTGTTGAAATTGAACAGATGATAAATGAAATTCATGTATATTGGAAAGCAGAACACAGAAAGTCAAAATTATTTTCCAAAACCATACGATTGAAACATTAAATAAAATAAAATCTTTTGTTAAATAAAAAAATTTAGAAGTAAATCTCACTTACAATCTTTCAATACATTATAACGAGAAATTGATTCATGATAATGGAACATATACGGAGAATCAATGGTCAAAAGTAAATAGCAGCATGAAATGATACATCTTAACAATGAAACCAATCGAGTCCAAATACAAATTAACAATAAAAAAATAACTGTTCCATGCGAAATCAGTAATCAAGAAAGAGTAAATATTTTTGTAAATAACAAGATTCAGGTGGTGCTGGATGTCTATCAAACAAAAGCAGAACTCAGTCTTCAAAACTCAAGAAACGAGCACATATCAAGAGAATTCGCGATAAAAATTCAATATTGCAAGCGAAAAGCGAACTCAGATCGATGACAAGTCACCTTCATTGAAAATAAACTGATTTATCTTTTTAACAATAACTTCTCAAAAATTGAAAATAATGATCACAACCTAACATTATCACTTAATTCTTCACTGTTAAAAACGAAAGTCAATACACAAATTGTGTTAAAAACTCATCTTTTCATAATCATAATAATATGATTTTCATCTATGTAATCATGGCAATTCCAAGTAGTGTCCTAGTCATTTCCATCATAGTCAGTTCAAAAATAAAAAGAAATAACAAGCATTTTTATCATTCACTGTGTTCAAGACCACACACAATATGGTGTTCGGAAACATTGGTGTAGTAAGATACTGTTTTATTGCATGTTAATGACAGTAGAGTATTATTTTCTAAATATTTTATATCATTGTGATCTGAGAAATAGTTGATAACTCTTCATTGTAAAATTATTATTAAATTTTTAAAAAATTATTTTACTGTAATTTGATTGGTCGAATAATCACACTGCTGAGGGGAGGGATTTTGGGTATAAGATGACGGTTGTTTTCAAAATTTTGATTTGGAAAACTCATTTCAAACCAAAAAGAAAGAAATATTCAATCACATGCAACAAATCAGCAAACCAACTAAATTATATACTATAAATTATATACTAAATCAATACTATAAAGAAAAAAGAAGTCGTATCGAAAAAATCAGTGTAATTGAAGAAAATCTAAAAATCCAAAATTGGGTCAGAATCGCGAGAGAAGATATGCGAATCAGCATGATAGAATTAGAATGGAAATCAAATACTAACTTCTCAGAACTAATGTTTAGAAAAAAAGAAGATTAGCAAATCCACATTTTCAAGGGAACTGTTGAAATTCTAGAAAACGACGGAACAATTTATAAAGTAATAGCGAATGACACGTCGTAGAAAATTGAAAAGGAAAATTGGATGAAAAAGCTGAGAGCGGCAAACAGTGTCGCGTGGATAGTGTTGGAATGTCGGACACAAGCCTCAACAATGCCAATAATGGAACAAATCCGATCAAAAGAGGAAAAAACGAACCTGATGCCAATTACGGAAGAGATGCTTAAGCACAGAAAATCGTTTTTGCGAAAGAAAATCACAACAGAAGAAATTCGAAAAATTATTGTGTTTATGAACGCGGAATATAGAGTGAATGAAGAAAACAAGATGGCTCCGTTGTCCATTTGTTTAATCGAATATAATGGAAGAATAATTTATAATTCACTAATAAACCCCAGAGAAAAGTTAAAAAATTATGTGACCCAAATCCATTGCCTTACTGAGAAAATGTCGAGAAATCAGAAGGATCAGTAACAGAGTTGGAAGGATGAGCAATAATCGACAGCAAGAAAAATATTGATTGGCCATGATCTCCAAAATGAATTATTATATAGTGGAGTGAATCCAAATGAATTATGGGGAATTCGAGATTTAGCTGCATTCCAAGCTGTTATAAAAAAGACAATTACAAAGAATGGGAAATGGTATAAACTATCAATAGTTGCGCAAGAGATATGCAAAATAAACATACAAAAAGGAACGCACTTAGCGCGAGATGATACGGACGCAGTGCGAAAAGTTTATTTAGCAATAGAAAGCGATTGGGAAGATGACATCGTTATCAAAGTACCAACACGGATATCTCACTCACTACAAGATAACAAAACTCGTCAACTCATGATGAATCAAGAAAGGGAAAATAAAAAACTCAAAATCCCGGAAGAAAAAATAATAAATTGGAACGATAAGTTAATCCAGGAAATGCCAAAGATCTTAAAATACCATGCTCAGCAAGTTCAATATGAATTGGGTAAAAATTAAAGTTATCAAAGTAGAGATAAAAAGAGAGCTGAAAATAATGACAATATTGGCTCACAAGTTCAGCCGGCATCAGCTTTTAATAAATGTAGGAATGTAATCAAAATTCTACTGATATATTATTAATAAAATCTGAATTATAGGCCACATTACTCGCTATATTTATGTGTAAATGAAGTAATCCGTCATATTGCAGCAAGCTTGTGCATTGATAAAATTTTTCTCCTGCTATTACTTTCTGTTTCTTAGAAACACATATAAGCACACCGACATGTACACGCTGTGGAATGCACACCAACTTGATCTTCGATTGAAATCAAAATATTTCAAAAAGATACGCATTGTAATATGTCACACAAATGAATACCGGATGGACACCTGCATGCATGTCTGATTGACTGCATGAAACAAAAACCAACGATTGAGAAAGGTGCTGTGACGATTATAGTGGATGCATGCAGGCACGGGTCACACAAGTTTCTTTTGCATGCACCCACATTTGGTTATCTGGACAAAAAAAAACAGTGTCGGCAGTGATTAAAATATTTTGATACATCCGTTTGCACTGAATAAACGCACCTATATTATAAAACAAAAAATCAATATGTGTATATTATATAAACATACAAACTTACATGTGTGTTAATTTTTATCGTTGCAATGAATAAATATAGAAAATGGTAGAAAAAATAAACTGACACACAAACACAATAGTAAAAAATGCATGCAAATTTTCGATATATATATTCATAGCAATGAATAAACTCACTATAATAAATCATTTACAGACATTTTTAGAATGTTTTAGAAAAAAATGTATGAAAAAATTTTTAGCGAAAATTCCGAAAACTCAACTTTGAGTTCTATAAATAATGAAGACATTATTTCGTAATATTTATCTTAAATTTTTAATAAATTTAATAGTTTTTTAGTATTTCACATTGCCCTGAAATCTCAACTTTGCCGTCCGATGTTGGGAAAAAAACTAGAATATCGTAAATTTTATTAATTTAAATTCAAAAATTAATATTTCTTTTGAATTTCAGAACTTGACAAAATCTGATTAGTCAATGCAATGGAAAATGGGGAAGATTTCTATAATTTTATATATTAGGAATTTGCAAAGAATCAATAAGAAATATAATTTATAAATATAAAAAATTTGGAGAAATATCCATAGGAAGACGAGGAGGCAGCAATCAAAAAATTTCCGAAATACAAGGAAATTAATTATTAGATTATGTAGAAGAAAACTTCTATGCTTCACTTCAAGAAATGTGCAATTACATGAAACATCAAAATTGTATTGCTTCAAAAGCAACAATTTGCAGATTTTTGAACAATAATTTAATTTCAGTAAAAAAAGTCCAGCCATGTGTAACGATGACATTCGAAAGAAGATTTGATTTAGTTAATGAGGCCCTAGAAAGTGAGCTGAAAAGACGAATGTAAAAATTTAAAAAACTATTTTCAACACATCTACCGTTTTTGTAAAGAAATTGATATTATTGGCGATCAATAAATTGTATTTCTTACTTAATTACTTAATAAAATAATAATAAAACTCATTATATTGAAATAATTCCAAATAATAATAATATCTAAAACTCCTGAAAAATTAATTAAAATAATTTATAATAAAAAATGTTGATAAAAAGTATTATTTAAGAGCTTGAATAATGATCTCATATCTATATGGATCAATATTCAAGCCTTAAAGTTTACTTTGAGGCTTAAAAAAAATTACTAGAAAACCATTTCTAAAATGGCTAAATACAAACAGTTAAAATAGCTAATAAATAAATAAATCAATAAATAGTAGTTAAACATGAATAGTTAAATTAACCACATGCATTTCAAAAAATTTCAATATCCATGGTATCGGAATAAAGTCCGTTATCAGGAAAAGTATTCAGATAACGATGGAAAAAATCGAAAGGCATAAAGTGTCGATAAATAAACATTAAACCATATAAGTGCTATGAAAAATTATAAAATTCTTCCTCTTGAAGAATTTTTTAATTAATGCCATCAGTTTAATTAGTATTATTATTATTTTATCAATATTATTATTTTGAGTATCATTATTATCATTAATGTTATTGTTATTATTATTATTATTATTATTATTATTATTATTATTATTATTATTATTATTATTATTATTATTATTATTATTATTATTATTATTATTATTATTATTATTATAAATATCATCATTATTGTTATTGTTATTATTATGATTTTTATTGTTATTGCTACTATAATCATAATTGGTAATATTATTTGTATTAGTAGGATTTTTATTATTGCCAGTATTATTGTTAATATAATAAGTATTGTTAGGATTACTATTGTGATTATTATTATTAGCATCTTTATTGTTGGTATTGTTAACAATACTTAGGAGTGTTATTATTATTTGTTTAGTGCTATTACAAAACACATAGGATATTGATATGAATTAAAGTGGCAGGGGGATTATTGTAATGGGCAATAAAATCCAGCAACTATGGGAAGGGATAATTATTTTATTTTGGGGTTTTAAAATGAAAAAGGTAACTAACAAAATAACTGTAATGTACAGCTATTTTTATTAATATTTTAGTGTTCACAATTAGGAATTGTGAATACTAAAATATAAAATGCCACCATCTGGGAAATCCAGATTTTCAAAAAAACTATATAGCGATAATTTACTATAGTAAAAAATCTAAAGTAATTGAATTAAGAAATTAAGCTAAATAAAAATTTGATAATCTCGGATTTCCGCTCTAAGAAGATACAAAAGATTCTGATTTTAATATAGAAAATTCGGATCCCAACTCTAATTAGGAAGATACAAAAGATTCTGATTCTAATATATAAATTCAGATTTCAACTCCAATTAAGAAGATTCAAGAGATTCTTATTCTAATATAGAAAAACCAGATTTCCCCTCAAATTAAGAAGATTCGAGAGATTCAGGTTCTAATATAAAATTTCAGATTTCTCTAATTAAGAAGGTTCGAAAGATCGAAGTCCTAATACAGAAAATATAGGTTTCAATATAAACCGAAAATTCTTTTACCTAGTACCTACCATAACTAGTTGATCCAAGTAGTATTAATTTTGTTTCGTTCAATAAAAGTTGTGATACTAATTGAATATTGTTGAATATTAATTTTATTTTTTTATTTATTATTGTTGTATTACAAAACACAGCCAGCACCCCGATTGTCCCGCCACAAGTTTTAACGGAGACTCTTTCGGGCCCATCAATTTTCTTACTGAATAACAAAACTAACAAACAACATACAACTTAACAATAACTAAATTTCAAAATCTTAATTAATTTTGAGGATATCTAAATTATAAATTATAAATAAATAAATAAAATTACCTGGGGGAAGATCGTCATGACAATCGAGACGATCTATGGGAACTCAGAAAAGAAAACGTAAGCAAAAAGAAAGGAGAAATGAGAAAGAGGAAGGAAACAAAAGAAATCAAACATGAAAATAAAAACCAAATGTCAGTACTAATTAATTAGTACAAAAATGAAAAGGAATTTCGAAATCCGGAAAATAGGAAAATAACAATATTCTTATCTCGACAGCTTGTCAGAGATACGGGAAACAAAACAAAAACAGGCCGGAGCCGCAAAAAGAGAAAATTAGAAAATGTCTCGACAGCTGTCAAAGATAACTCGGTCGCAGGGAAAATTGGGAAATCATGTTTGAGAAAAAAATATGGAATTGAAGATAAAAGGAGGTCTTGAGGGAACCATTGAGGGAACAAATTAGAAGAAATATTTGAAAAAAATTGAAGCAGAGAAACTAAAAAGGAAACAGAAATAAAGAGAATCAGCAAGAGTTTATTCAGTTGAGAATAGAATAAAGTTAGGCGAGTAAAACCAAGTCAAAATCAGAGAACAACCAGTTAATTACCAATTATTACACCTTAGTTGTGAGAGATTTTTCAAATCAAAGTTATACGAGTATGCTATTCCTCACCAAAGTGTTGTAATAAGCACGATATAATAGTTAGCTTGTTGAGTTATTTGCATCATTGTGAAAATATTTGTGATATTCAATAAAGTTTCCAGTGTTAATTGTTAATTGTAGGTCAGTCTTGGAGTTAGAGTAAGAATTCTAATTTTATCATCAACTCAATAACCCAACAGTATTGAATTAACTGTGAGTGCGCATTTGGCTCAACTTGTAAATGTGACATGATTACTGATTAGCTAGTCTGATGTTATTATGAAATTCTTATCTGAAAATCTTTCTTCTCCCCCTCTCGTCGATCAATGACACAAACTCGAATGAAGGATCTGGTGATGCTGGCGTTAGCGTGAAATCCCCTCCACAATCTCTCAGGAAGAACTGCTAATGAAATTTAGAGAGAAAACAGTCGTTTTGTGGTTTGAATTTTTGTGTAATCCGTCTCACACCAGGTGTTATCATTTTTGTGTATAATTGGATTGGATGAAATATTATTGTGGAAACATAGAAATCGTTGTCCAATATTTTTTAAGCATTGGAAAAATTATGGAGGGAGCACAGGCCCTCGTGCCTCTAGTTATCTACGGGCCTGTAATAATAACAGTAAACCTCTAACATAACTATAAACATATTACAATAATGAGTTTTAAAAAATGAAAGAGTTTCACAAATCGTAACCCACCACTAATAAAAACCATAATAACAATCGATGATTATACCTTTAAACAACTGATAACTTGTTCATTTATTGCAAATACTACTTCTCTCTTGAACAACGAAAACATAAATTAACAAATCATAACATGAGTAGCAATCAGATTATACATGTTTACCCATTGATAATTTGGTAATTAATTATAAATATTACCTTACTTCTCAAAACATAAAAACATTGAAAACTGTGAATTAAAAAAAAAGGATTAAATTTTTTTTGTGTGTGTTAGGGGGATTTGCATACGAAGAAAAATGAGATATGACCTCCAACAAATAATTATCAAGATTTTATAAGAATTTTTGGAAATTTCACATTTTAAATTATTTGTATGGATTTTAATGGAAAATTTATTTCAAAAAAAAATAATTTACTTTTAATTTTTAAATATAATTAAATAATTATAAAAATTTATAAACCCATAATTTATTATTTTATCAAGGATTTTGTAAAATAATTTAAAAATGGTTAAAATGATTTTTAAACAATAATTTAAAGAAAGTATTTTATTAAAATGGGTATCTTTTTAAGTGGTTATTTTATCGCTTGTTTATATATTTGATTTATTATAAAAATTGCTCACGCCATGATTTTGTTTCATTAATTTTTCTACTTTTTCAGGAATCCTATAATAATTTGGTAGGTGTAACTGCTAATGAATTTTTAGCACACAGATTAGTTTGTATGTATCTTATCATATAATTTATTGATTATTTTTTTATATTATAAACTATTTTTATCAATTTATGGAATTATCAATTACAACATCAAACAGAAATAGCCTTATAAGTATGAGAAAAGGATTATAAGAACTTTTATTTGTGAAACATGTTAACGCTATATATAATTGAAAATTTTTTAATCTAATAGAGAAAATTTCAATCAAATAATAAGCAGCTAAATGAAAGACAGATAGGAGATACTAATAGAGAACGAAGCATTTTAAAGTTGCACAACCCTAAAAAATCTATTATATATAGGGGTACCATATTTTAATATAACAAAAAAAGAGTACAATTTGGAAAGATGACCGGAGGGATTGGAACTTCTGAATAAAGTAACAAAAACACTTCAAAAAAATACCACTTTATTTTTAAATAATACATTTTCTTTTTTTAGCAGGAAAAAAAATAATTATTGTAATAATTCAAACGTACAATAAATTTAATGATAAAATTTTCGATTACATTTTCGACGAGACATTCTTAGGCTAAAAATATATTTATTATAAAAAATCTAATGTCCATGACAAAATTATACAGTATTTTTTACAAAAATTAATTATAAAAAACCTACGTTCTAATATCACCACGACAAAGTTTTATATTATTGGTGACAAAATTTGATATTTTAATATCACCAGGACACGACAAAATTTTGTTTTATTTTATTGACAACAAAATTTAATATCAAAGGTTAAACCGCATTGTATTACTATTTGTATGACAGCAGCCGCTGTATTAGTATTTATTTATACTAAGAATAGAATCATGATTCATGACAATACATAGACGTGACTTTATTTTGAGTAAGTCAATAGAAAAATTGTTAAAAAAGAGTACTTTTAATAAAAAAAATAAAAAAGTGAGAGTACAAAAGAGTCAAAGGTTAAAAAGAGTACGGTTGGTAAGTCTAATTATATATAATAAAGATATTATAAAGAGATATTAAGAAAGAGGAGACGGTGAATTTTTATATACTTGATATATATATATATATATATATATATATATATATATATATATATATATATATATATATATATATATATATATATATATATATATATATATATATATATATATATATATATATATATATATATATATATATATATATATATATATATATATATATATATATATATATATATATATATTCATATATACAGTAAATTCTATATATAAGACAATTCTACATAAGATAATATTATATAAGGAGTTAAAATATTTATTTAAATAATAAGCATCGTTAAATATCACGTTTTGGTAACGACGACAAAGTAAATGCAATTACAAAAAACAATATCTACAATTTAAGTTTATACTTCTGTACTTATTTTTTTAAAAATGTATATTTACATGTTTTGAATTGATTTATTTGTTTTTAATTTTTTCGATATAAAACAATTTCAATTGCTTTTTATTTATTACCTGAAATATTGACAATTTAGTTTCTATTTTACTCTTAAGAAAATGAAAAAAAGAAATAGCTTTACAATCGCAGAAAAATTGACAATCTCAAATGAAATAAACGCTAAAGTTCCATTCGAATGTCAAAATACAATATATTCGAAGCTTCCCTATATCGAATCAAACGTAAAAAACAGTTATATGGTCAGGTTGATAATCTACAAAATAAGCAAAAGTATAAAATACTGAAACCTAGTAAGTATCAATCTGTAAACGATCATATTCTAGAGTTTATAAACACATGCAATAACTATTCAGTACCCATTTCAAATGATATACTAAAAACAATTGCTATAAAATTTGCAAACAATAATAATATAGATAGTTTCAAAGCTTCAACTGGATGGATAACAAACCTGAAGAAAAACAACGCGCTTGTAACAAAGAAAATTTCAGGGGAGTCAAAGTTACCTGTAATGTTCATTACATATATGTATTTGGCTCCTTTACAGGTGTAAAGCCATTTTAAATAACAAAAACAACATCTGAAATTCTTTTTATATTTAAGACAATTGTCTTATATAAGGGTCGAATTTAATTTTCAAAACCCCTTCTTATATAAAGAATTTACTGTATATATATATATTGAAATTAAAAGTATTGAATGGTAATTTTGAATATATTTTGGAACTCAAATTTACAGTCCACAGATTATGTCAAGCGATGTGCTGAAATATCTTTAAATATAAAATTAATGGAAATTATGAAACTAGACCAGTGGTGGGCAAACTCTCAGACTAAAAGAGCCAAATACCGGGTAGCGACACGCTTAAGGAATTCTAAAAAGCCACAAACTTATTTTGTATAGCACAATTAAAATACTAGTATAATTATAATAATTTAACAGGGGAAGATTGAGGAACACAGCATAGTAAAAAAAATATACAGTAGAATACCGTTATAACGAAATACTAAGGACCGAAGAAAACCGTAATACTGAAAATTCCTTATATTGAATATGGATGATTATACTTAGTTTTTATCAAGGACAAAAAACATTCTGTATACTGAAAAATTTATTACATTGAAATTCGTTATAATGAGATTGTACTGTATAATGCTTAATAACAACCTCATTAATAAAAATCAAAGTTGAAAGTTCAGATTAGTTTGGTTTATATGTGGTAGTTTTTAATTTTAAGCACGATTCTACGTTCTCATCACTAAGACGACTTCTTAATTTATTTTTAATAAAATTCATGTTTGAAAAAGACTGTTCGCACGAATACGTAGAACCGAATATGGAAAGAACGCCAAATGAAAATTTTTTCAACTTATCATATGAGTCCAGGAATGATGTTCCAATTATTGAAAATCATGATGTCTTCTTTTTCCAAATTTTTCAAGGCAACCATTTGTGCTGTGAACTAAATTCAAATTTATTTTTCTCCTGTATTTCCAAATCAGCACAAAGACGTTTAAATTTAGAGCTCCATAATTCTTTGTATTTTAGATCCAGCAAAGTAGTCAATATCAACATTAAAGGAAGAAAAATTTAGTTCTGTTACATTGGCATTGAGAGGATTTTTAACAAAAGCTAAAGTTGCTTTACTGCTTCTGAATTTGTGAAGCCTATTGAAAAAGGCTTCCTTCATATTTAAAAATGCCTCTTTAAAATAACAAATATTAATAATGGAATTATTCTCTTGGCGAAATTTCAGTAAACTTGGAAAATTAATTAACGTTTCTCTTTCAAAATCTTGAACAAATATGGATAGTTTGGGTATGATTTTGATTCTTCTTTTGATTTAGATTGTTTTTGATTTTGATTTAGAGTTTTAGAGGTTGTTTAAATTGGTGAATTTTTGAATTGTTCTGGAATTCTTTGTGTAATTATAATTTTATAAGCACTATCATATGACAATAAAAATTATATTCTATGTCTTGATTTCATTCAATTATATTGATTATTTTAGATGACAGCCAAAGGGATTGAAGTGGCAGGATGTCAAAACAGAAGAGTCATTATAAAAACAATAATAAGAAGTACATAAAGAAGTCAAACTTAAGAAATTTGGCCTTTAGTCTTAGAACTTAGGAAAAGAATAAACGGCATTAGGAAAAAAAAATTTATATAAGGAAAGTAATCAGTTAAAAGATTCGGATTATATTGTGTCATTTTCTTGCTCTTTTCTTGATTTTTTAAGCTTTTATTATTCTTTTAAGATGACGGTATATTTGATTTGTAATATATTTTTTATTAAAGAACACAGTGAATCAGAGACTGTTGTTCATTTGTTGAAAAAAAACTAAACAAAGAGGAAATCATAGTTCTTGAAGAACTAAGGAGAGATTCAACCCATACTAAATAGTTAATCTTTCAAATGGAAATTGGCGGTACATGTTTGAGGTGCGAAGATATAATTCTACGAAATTAATAAATTTAAGTGAAGCTGGTAATTTAAAAATCTAAACTTACAAAATTAATTTTGGTTATTAGTTATTTTTATTCTTTAAATATGTGGGTAAATTAATTTTACTACAACAAAAAAGTCATTAACCATAAATTTATATTTCAGACAAGAATTAATAACTAAATAAATATAAAGTAGCTTAAAAGTTAGTAACTACTGTAAAATACTGCAATACTGCACGAATTAATGTAAACACGAAATATTATACATGTTTTCTCAGTTGGCAATACGGTCTTGTCTTAATTAGTGACCGTTTTGTTTTTAATTATATTGTTTTTAATTGTTTTACTAAGACTGTGTCCAGTTTGTCCTAATCTTTGTTTCTATCTTATTTTAGATGAATAATTATCCCAAGAAGAGCAAAAAGATTGTTACTTTAAGTGAACACACATCAATGAGTACAAAATATTGCCAAAAAGGTTGGTGAGTTTAGGATCTGTAAACAAGATTTTAAAACATAGGGACATTGGGACGATTGAGGTGAATAGAAAGGGAAATGTGAAAGGAAAAGGCAGACCCTAACCCAAAGAGATGAAGCTTTTTTAATAATGGAAAATAGATTCAATAATAATATTATAAATGTTACCTTACTTTTTAAAACATAAAAAACTGTGAATTCCAATAATGATTAGATAAAAATTTTATTGCGTGTGTTAGCAGGATTTGCATACAAAGAAAAATGAGATATAACTGCCAACAAATTATTGTCAAGATTTTATAAGAATTTATGGAAATTTCACATTTTAAATTATTTGTGTGGATTTTAATGGTTAAATTTATTTCAAAAAACGTAATTTATTTTTAATTTTTAAATATAATTAAATAACTATAAAAATTTATAAACCCATAATTTATTATTTTATCAAAGATTTTGTAGAATAATTTAAACTGTGATATAATGTTCATACTATGTATGGTGGTCGTGAAGCGATTCATAACAGCATGATGAAATGTGATGTTGATATTCTAAAGAATTTATATATAACGACAATGAGGATTCAACATAGTAACAGACCGTGGTTCCTTTCGAAGGGGGGGGGGGGGGTGCTACGCAAATCTGGTTTATAAATGGAAAAATGGAAAGGAATTGCGTCAGACTGTTGTGGTTTAGTCCTTGTTTGATGAAGGATTTTCTTTAATTCGTTTAACAACTTGTTGATGGTTTTCGTCACGAACATTGAAACCGTTTAATTAAATAGAAGAGTCGTTTGTTAACAGCCCAGCTTGGAATGCTGGAGAATCCGCAACCACGTGGCCGATAAATTGACCAGGTTTATTGGCTTCCAGACGTAAATTAAATCCATAGCCTTCTATTCCAGATTTGACAGAGTAAGCAGGATCGGATTGTTTAGTGGTATCAAATAAATGCGATTTTAAAAAGGTTCCGATTAACTGGCCATTCGGATTAAAAATCATTGACGAATTGTAAATTTTATTCGACCTAAGTTCGAGAATGGATTCATCAACTATCCAAATGGCGTATTCTTTAAACGCTTTAGACAGCATTTGACAAGTTTCTCCATTGTGAATATTTTTACTTTGATGCATAAGATCTTCACTTCCAAATAAATAGTTGAAGTATTCTGATAAGCAGACTAATTTAATTTGTTATTCAACTTTAGACAGATTATAAGCTTCGCAAGAAGAAACAATATTTTGAATAAAAGCTACTTTAAGCATTCTAAATTTAGTAATGAAATTTATAAAACTACGCGCATATTTAGTTCCAGCAGATTTATAAATTAATGAAGATTCGACGGAAAGTTTGCCTTCGACTCAATTATTAATTGGAACTACAATTGCATCACATTGTAATTTATAAATATCTCCAGACCAAAATCCAATTTTTCCATTAATATCGGGTGAAAATTCGAATACAGGATCTCGATCTACTTTATTAAATGTTCCATAGATGATTTTAATTTATTCCTGCCAATTGTTTAACGAATTTATATCAACAAGATTTTCGGAATGCAACTTCTCCATCATTTAATAATGAAATAATCTTTTAAATTCTTCAATAAAAATTATTAGATATCAAAAACAAATTAGCTTAATAATTTTTTTAATTCAAAAATTTTTTTATACAATTAAAGAATATATAAACAGATTGTTTTTTTATCACATAAATGTTTTAAATCCCGAACTCCTATAAAATCACTACAGAGACGATAGAGAAATTGAGAAGATGGATACAACAAGATGCCTATATACTAATATCCACAAACGAAGTCGTGTATGGACTCAACCAAATACCAGGCAATCTGATTGGTCAAGAGTAGAAGGTATGTCAGTCAAGTAGATTAGAAGCGCTTCAATGGGACTAAGCTGGTCGGACGAATTTTACGATGCGACCAGATGGTGGAATCAAAAGTGAAAAGGTGTTTCACGTAAATAACTCTAACAAGTGGTGAAAGGGCACCGCAAAAACAGCTAATTAAATTTGTTTTATTGAATTTAATATAAAAAATATATTTATAAATAGTTTAGGTATTTATGTTTGTAACTAATAGTTGGTGTAATTAAAAATTGATTTAGAGTCACAGAATTGTGTGCAAAGCAATAAAAATATAAAATTCAATGCGTAATTAATTAAAAATTTAAAACATTGAAAAATTTCAGAAGAAATGTCAAATATGAATATAGTTCTATAAAATCTGTTGAGTGTTCCTTGACAAAGTAATTTAGAAAATAAAAACTAATTAATTATTTTTTTAAATATTAAATTTAATTTGGAACGAGATCCTCGAGGCGAAATGTCAGTTTGTAAAGTTAAATATAATTAAATGAACTTTTCAGGTCATCGTGAGCAACTATTTCAATTTTAAAGTAATTAATGAGAGAAAAGCCATATAAAAGCAACAAAAATTCTAATCAAATTGCCATTCTGGTCGAAGACAATCAAGAAAAGAAAAGGCGAAGTTTACGAATTCAAAAAGAGAATAGGGTTTTTTAGAGTTAATCTGGTTCATTTAATTGCTTGAGGCAGTTTCCCTTAGGGTTACTTGTACTTATAATCAAGAAAATGATCATTTGTATCGGTGAAAATTCGAACGATTGTAATTTGTAGTAATAATAAAAAGTTATTGTGTTGAGTTATTATTCTGATCAAAAGCACGTGGAATTAGATTTGTAGTACTAATTACGAATCAACATAAAAAAGATAGAGTTCGAGTCACATTGTTTCGGTTCATTTTTAAAATCAATAAAGAACAAGGTGATCATCATCAGAGTATCTGTGATGAAGTAGATTTATGTATTCATTAAAAAAGTCCAATAAAAGGTAAAGCTTAGGTTCAGTTCGCTTCAAACTAAGAATTCCCAGATAGGTTTTAACAGTGACGCGAAATCCTTGGATAATGCTATTGGTCTGAGAATGATAAGTGGTTGATCGAAGATGTTGAATGCCCCGCTTTTCAATTAATTTTTGAAATAGGTGGGATTCATACTGAGTTCCTCTCTCGGTGATCATTGACTTCGGACTACCATATCGAGAAATATCGAGAATAGCATTTGCCAAGATTTCGAAAGAAGTTCTTTATAAAGTTAAAAACCTCAAATCAATGTGTCTTGCGATCAGTCATTGTTAAAATATAAGAAAAGCCGTGTTTGGAAGGTAAAGGACCGACGAAGTCTATATAATTTAAACCCTGTTTCCAGCCGGATAACGAATCATTGGTGGTTTGATATGTCAAAATATCTTGGATGACAATTCAACTATAAAAATAAAAAGACCGAAAAGCACCACTCCCCGCAGAAATTGGAACGACATACCAAGTTCACTATATGACACACCATAGATCTCATTCAGATACCTGCATATCACTTATTCCGCTAGTTACCGTCAATTACTACCCAATATGAAGTGTTATTTTTTCATTGTAATTTAATATGTAAATTATTATTTATTATAAGTTTGCAATTATTCATTTAATTAATTTTCTTTTTAACAATTTTGAATTTATTTAGATTTTAACAAAATCTTTTTAAAAAAATAAAGTTTATCTCCGTTTTGCAACCAGTGTCTAATTAGTTTATTTTCATTACTAATATTAATTCACTTATTTCATTATTATTTTTATTTTTGGGTTTCCTTCTATAGAAATGTACTCATTTATTTAATATTTTAATATTTATCGCTAAAAAATTTTTAAAATTATATTTTTAAAATACAATTTTCATTGTTTTATTTTCTCTCTTAAGAAAAATCTTTTTTCCTCTTCATCCTAAGAATCGTCGTCTTTACATATTTCGTTTGATCTTTTAGGTTTATTTTTCGATGTTCCTTCCAGAATTTTGTTCTATGAATTAGTAACTACGTCGAACGTATTATACCAATGTTTTCAAATTCCACGCAGAAAAATATATCCAAAATTGAAATCAGATTTCCATTCACCTTCTACTGCTAAGTATATCATTCTAATAGCAGTCATGTTTACCCATGACATGCCTTTCTTTCTGTATCGTAATATTGCAAACTACTTTCGCTAAATTGGATAGACGATAAAAATGGCCCACTTTTATAATTCTCATTTTATAAAAAACTGTTTGCTGCAACAAAATCTCGAATTCAAAATATAATAACTTGATTCGGAATGTAAATCATGTCCAACTTAATTTTCCACAATTAGCAATCAAGTAAAGTAATTTTAATCTATTCACATATTTTATTGTTTTAACCCCACCACTAATAATAATTACAAAGGCTACGTCAAATGCAATGTAATATTAACAGGTGTAATACGATGATTTACTGCAGAGCTTCTCAACCATAAAGGCACCACAGACCAGTAAAGTATAAAATTTTCAAATGCAAACCACCACTAATGATAATTATGAGTTCATTTTTTTCGAGAAATATTTTCAATGTACCATTAAATATATTTATTTTATTTTAAGCCCAGTTATTTGAGATATTAAAACATTCAATATACGAAAAAATTCCAAGTTTACAAAAATTTTTCTACGCCTTTGTTTAGATCAGCGTTCTGGAAACCGGGGTAAATTACCCCAGATGGGGTAACAATGAAACAGTCGTAAGTAGGGTTTCTGAAAAACCGCATAATTTAAAACTACGGTTTTCGGTTTTGTGAAAATTGATAACCGCGGTTTTGACGGTTTCCCAAAAAAATATTTAAAAATAAATGAAAACAGGTATAAATTAAATTTAAATTTTTTTATTGAATCAAAATACTTTAATTATTTTTATTATTTAAGTATTGAAATTTTAAAAAGTTAAAGCATTCAAAGAAGAATCGGAAAATCTGGATCTTATTTTTGTGCAAAAGTTTGCAGCTATAGAGAAAGCTCTCTCACTTTCTGTAGGCGTAGGTTTAATGGTTTTTATTGCATTGTACAATAAAGTTATGTTTTTAGTTTTATTATTTGTTCTTTTATACAAAGTGAACTCTTGTTTCAATAAATCAAAATCACATTTTGGCTCTGATTCCAACAAGGCTTTCTAAATTTAACTCATGTTTAATGAGAGCTCACCTGGGTTTTCAACGCAATCATTGTTTTCTTCATCCAAACTTTCGATGTCAGTTGAAATTTCAGCATTTTTAGTGTATAATCTTTTAAGCATTTCACTTCCAATATTTAAAATCTGTTTGTATGGTTGAATAGTTGGAGTTAGAATAAATTTAGCCAAATTAATTAAATTTTTATTTCTTCTGTGTTTAATTCGATTTTGCATTGATACTAAGAGTTTTCGACTAATTTCGGTATTCAATTCTTCCAGTTTAATATAAATAAAATTAATGGCTCCTTCGGCCTGTATACTATTATCATTGAAACGATTGAGTTCCATTGAGTATTACAATCCAAAAGTAATTCAAGTTCGTGATTATGCATTTTCTTTACATGAACTTGTAATATATTATTTCTAACAGTAGAATTTCGAAAAAATTTCACTACTTAGTGACTCAAGATTCTGATGAAGTTTTGGATTAAGATTTCTTGTTTGGGAACAAACAATATCATTTTCGTCATCTTCAATGAAACAATCATCATCTTCTGATTCTTCACTACCAATATCAGTTCCACAAAGTAATAAGGAAATTTTTCAAATTTTCCATTTTATAAACTATTACAGTATATACTCGCGTATAAGCCGAGAAATTTACGTCAAATTTTCAAGTCAAAATAGCCACTTCGACGCAGGTCAAAAAACGTACAAATTAATTTTCAATGAAATCATTAAACCTTTTTTTATTTTTGTTACTTCGACTTATACGCGGGTTTCCAATTTAGGACTTAAAAACCTCTTAAAATTTACTCGACTTATACGCGAGTATATACGGTATATTGTTTTTACTATAATGGGTTAACTTGAGAGTTTTTCCAGGAATTCAAAAATGTAAAATTAATAAAATTTAAAAAAATATAAGAGCACTAATAAAAGTTATACGTTTTTTGTCATGATAAGTGTTTCTTTTAACAAAGTCTTTAAAAAGCAATCAGTTAAACCCGGCAACGTCGCTTTTTCAATTTCAAGCCAACTTCACAATTCTTATATGAAAAACAAACAACAACATAAACCTATGTGATTTAGTTTTTGAATTTTATTGTATTAAAAATTACTTTCATTTATGTATGATATGCTTATTGAGCTCTTTTAATTTTTATTTTGGTTTTTACAAATTTTTTGGGATAAGTGACTACTAAAAATCCAACGTTAATTTTGATGTTCAAGGAAAACCATATTTTAAAAATTTAATTCAATTTAAGTGTTTTTCAATCACTGATTTTTTCACTCTTCAGATGTCAGTTGATAAAAATAAGAAAACATATAAAAAAGAATTCCTAAATTACGGTTTTACACAAATAGAAGATAAAGATGCAATGAAACCACAGCGTGTTGTATGCTTAAAAGTGCTGACTACATCTTTCTTCCAACCACTGGAATATTTTGTAAATTTAGAAAAATGTGTCAAAAAACAAAGATTGAACAGCAGTTTCCTAGATATCTTCCATCTGAAACAAAAAGCCGTATACTATTGGTTAGGATTCGATTAAACCAAAAGCTATGAAAATGGCAGGAATCATATGTTGTCAGAACGAGGCGAATAAACTGAACTTGTCTGCAAGAATTGTAAAAGAAAGAATGTCGATCTTGGTAGAAAATGTGAACAAGTTATTTTCGCACTAAAAGAAAAGTAAGTTACAAAATGGCACATGCAATTGAATAGGAATTGTTATTTGGTTCTCATCCGATTTGAGATCTCGTGGAATTGACGTGTATAACAAAGTCAATGAGTACTTTAATACTGAAGGCATTGATTTAAAGTGGGACAATGCATTATAGTGTCAGTTGATGGACATGTTGGGTCATAGTAATGAATTTTCCGCCTTCGTAAAAAAATAATCCAAAAATTGAAATAAATCATTGCATTATCCAGCGCAGGGCACTTCTTGTAAAACATTTGGAACCTACATTGAAAGCCGTCATGCACGATGTCATCAAGATTATTAATTTTGTTAAAGGAAATGCACTAAACACGCGGCTATTTCGTGAATTGTGCCAAGACAGTAAATTTATACAAAATGAGAAATGTTATAAATCGAGTATGGGCTCTCAAAACTGAATTGGAAATTTTTATGGTCGGTCATCAAAAACATAATCTTGCAGATAAATTTAAAAATTCTTCATGGGTTGCATATCTCGCAAATTTAGTCGATATTTTTAAGCATATAAATGTATTGCATAAAAAATTGCAAGGAAAAATATAAAAATGTCATTTCACCCAGAGAAAATATGTCAGCATTTGGGTCAAAACTTTTGCATTGGAAGAAAAAAAAGAACAAAACAAGATAGCTTCTTTTTCAAAATTAGCTTTGTTTTTGGAAGATTGTGACAACACTTTTCATGACATCAAGAATATAATCAGACTCAGGGAATGGTTCTCTCATTACTTTCCATATTTAGTCCTTCATATTTACAATTGGATTGTTGATCCTTTGAAATGTGATGAATTTTACATACCAGAACATAGCAGATCACATCAAAAAGTCCTAATTTTGAAATCATTTTAACAAAAATGAAACATCATTTTTCTAAAACGAAAAAGCGTTTGAATTATGTTAATGTTTACCGTTTTTATTTACTTTCAGAGTTTTTATAAAAATTTCAATAAGTAATAAATAATATACGTTTACCTTGCTTTTTTTGCTTTTCAGAATGTAAGAGTAATAACGACCTACGCAAAAATATTTTGGGGTAATGGTTAAAAAGGTCTCCCGAACACTGGTCTAAATGTTATATTTAATATATAATATATAATATATTATATCATAAAATTCTCTACAAAAAAGATTTTATTCATTTTTTAATGTAACCAAACATTTTTGTGATTTATCACAAATAAAACATTTATCAGCCATGATAAGTAATAGTCTGAAACTAATGGAACAAAAGCTCAATGATGTAAGTGGAAATAACTTTTCGTGCTTAAAGTTTTACGTATATAACGACAAAGGACAGTCAGCTACTTCGATGTGGATGCTATAAATAGGTTCGTTATAATGTAAGGAAAAAAACACGTAATATTTAAATAATGAAATGCAACACAAACATAGTTGTAAAATTACACAAACTACTGTCGAATATCCCCAGTGGGTGAAAGGCATTGAACAATATATATTTTATTTTTTCTTAAATATGTAGATATAAGTGGTGAAAACTAGATATTTTACTTAATAAATGCTGTTTATTTACACAAATGCAAGTAAGATATCATTAATGGGATTGCTGCTGATTTTTTTTCATTGGATAATTTTTCAATTCTGGGAGCTATATTTGTTACAGCTAAAGCAGAACCAATATTTTTTTATTTAAAGTGTCAGATAATGGTAATAATAATCTCATTGCTTTTTTATGGAAATTTTCTCATCCATTCACAAAGAATTTATTTGTATTTTTTGAGTCGAACTGCAATTTTAATGCCGAATTGCAACATAATTCAAATAACTGTTTTTGTTCGAAATCAGTCAATCAGTTATTATCATGTTCGACAAATGGTTTACAATCCGCATATTTCCTTTTCGCACATACTTTATTTAAAATATAATCATAATAGTTTACATGATCTTAGAAATACCAAAATGTTGATTTTTGTAATCTCGCTGCGCTGCGGATAAAAAAGAAGAATATAACATTATTATAAAATAAATAAAATATAAATATGAGATAATTTCTTAATAAATTTAGAATTTTTTGGTTTATACTCCAAGTTTAGGGTAGTTGGATTAAAAACGATAAAACTAAAACAAACGCGAAATTTAAACGAAAATTTCATTTTGTAAAGTTGACTATTCTGTGAAAATTTTATCGAATTTTTTCCTTTTCGAGTACAAGTTGAAAATTGTTTCACCGTCTTGAAAATAGAACAAAATTTCTTAACTTAAATAAAAAAAACTGCAAAGATGAAGTGAAATTTTTTTAAAATGAAATTTTTTTAATAAAATTAATTTAAATTTAAAACAGTTTTTTGTTCTTATTTATTATGTTTGTTAAATAATATTTTCAAAAATCAATTTTTTTTAGAAATCTAAATTAATAATTGTATATTTTGAGTGAGTTAGGGTTATTAGTAAGTTCAAATTTCCTGTCTAATTTATTTACAATAGTGAACCGAATATTGAAATAGTTTACTCACAACATTCAAGATTTATTTTCAGCTACAATTATTTGCCGCATAGAGGATTACAAGGACTGAGAACTGTTGATTTTACCAACAAACCAATAGGAAAAGTAAAAAAATTCGATAAACCGTAATACAGGATCATGTTAGAATTAGTAAAATCAGTCCATCTCCATTCATCAAGAATTGTGATAATAATTGGAGTGATGAAATATATCAAATTTTGAAAATCGATAAAAGCAGAATCCAGTCAAGTATGTGATAACTGATCATGAAAACAAACCAACTAGTGATAAATTCTACACCTTCACCGAATAACATAGATTTATTTCCATTATATGTCTAAGTTCGGCTGAATTGAAACTCAACTCCAAATATTTTTCGCCAAAATAGCCACACTAAGTTGGATTCAGCTTATCACTTAAAAATTAAATGATTTAATTGAAGTCAATTTTATTTGATGTTTAAGATCAAAGAAAAATTTTCTTTTCATAACTTTTTCATTGATTGCAATCTTGTTTTTGAAGTCAAAAATCAAATGACTCTGAGCTCAAGTATTCTACTAAAACGAATTAAAAAAAATGTTTCTTTTCGATAACTACCAGTCAGTTGAATTTTATTAATTTAACAAATGAATAGCAATCAAAATACGGTATATTGTCTTGGAGGAAAACTTGAGTGTTAAAATGATGTTGAATTTTATATTACCGGTTCATAAACTGAATATTTGAATTTGAACGATACTTTATTGACTGTTCAGGTCAAGGTCGTAGATAAAAATAAAAGGCTTTGGGAAATGCAGATGCTGCAATACCATAGTATTTCCTGTTTTACTCTTTTTAAAGATGCAGTTCACGGATTTAATAATATTAAGATTGAAGGCGGCAACAATACATACATTCACAAATTATTAATAGTAAATATTATTAAAAATAAATCCGATACTAAAAATACATTTGAAAGAAAAAAGTGGATTATTAAAAGATCATTACAACTTGACTTTATAGATCAACCGAAATGTTTACTTCCTGGAGTTAATGTACACATAAGGTTGAAAAGATCTTATTGTGCATTATCACTAGTGCTACTAATGAACCAATATACCAAGTAGTTGATGCAAAATTACTGGTAAGAAGAGTTCGTGTTGATCCTTCAGTATTAGCAGGTGACAAAATTGGTCTTAATTCTAAGAAATCAATCTACCCATTGAAAACAATGGAAATTGTATAAGCATCCTATAAGGAAGTATAAGCACCCTATAAGCACCCTATAAAGGAACAAATATTTGTTGATAGAACTTTATTCTGATAACATTTCAAAGTAAAACTCAATATAATTGTTTGTACGCTGCTTCAAATTCAATATTCAAAGATCTTTAACTTTATCGAAAAATACTGATTATAGAGAAACCTACATTCAAGGTTTTAACAATGATAATTACTGTGCCACCTATATGTAAAGCAGTGATTCTCAAACTTTTTTAGTCAAGGCACCCTTGTCGGGCATACAAGGTTTGAGGGTACCCTATTAGATTTTTTTTCTAAAATGATGAAAATTGTATATAAAATTTTTAAACCTAAATTATTAAAATTTTTACCTCATTTAGTTAAAAAATTAAGAAAACAAAAAAATGAGCAAGTTTCCAAACATCAACAGGAATGTTACTTAGTTTTATTCTTAAATCTCCTGATCTAGCCAACTTGTTTCTGTACTTATTTTTAATATATGCATTGGTCGAAAATGCCTATTCGCACAAGTAATTTGTGTTGAAAGGAAGAAGTTTCTTGATTGCAAGTGTTCCAATATGTATCTTTTCTGAATAAATCTGCATCTTCTCGAGTTAACTCACGGTTCTTAATTTTCAAATCACTATCTTAGCCAATCATAAGTAAATCTTTAAAATCTTCGTTCGACATAACTCGAGTTTTATGGTCAGGCTCGACTGAAAACGGATCTTTTAACCAGAAATACGTGTCTGGAGCATCAATATCTGGAAAATAATCTCGGATGCTTGTTTCCAAATCCTGTAAATGAGAAATTATTGTCTTTAAAAAATCCGCATTTGATTCTGTTTTAATGTTGATGTTCATTTTTCTAATAACCTCATTTAATCTAGGAAAGACTGTCACGTCTTTCTTTTTGACAATATCCTTGAAGAAAGCAATATGTTTTTTAAAAACTCTGATTTTATCAATTTTATCAAAGTTTCGATTTTTGCCTTGTAAAGATGTCATGGTTTCATTTAATGAATGAAAAATGTCTGCCAGATGGTGGGGTACAGGTAATCAACCTTTTACCTCTTCGTGCCGTCTCCAACGTAACCCAGAATACAACGTCTTTCATACCGCTCGATACCCGTTGAATGATCAACGTTGGTACTGTATCAAGAGGGCGAGTGCTCGCAAAAAGTGAGTGCACTATTTGCACTATAAATGTCGGGCACTCTTATTGGTTCACGGACTGCCAATGGAAGGCTTATGTCCGATTTTGTCTGTTCCCTTCACCAGATTGTCTTCCCACTACCATTCCATATTTATCCCGCTTATCTCCCACACACATCATTTTCGTCAATTCAGGCACACACGCACACGTTTCAAGGCAACTTTCTAGTGAAAGTTAATAATTATTTATTAAAATACCACACATAATACAGGTTTATGTTGGGTTAATTTCCCGTTCAATCAAAATACAAATAATTAATACTTAGTTCCAATTCAGGCAATCCATATTAAATTAAAGTTGAGTTTAATTATCCAGATTTCTTTTCCTTTTAAAAATTAAATTTTCAATTAATAATAAAATAAAAATTTAATCCAAGGTGTTTAAATCACCTATTTATAATCAACATAATTTTGATAATTTGAATTTTATTCTAATTTATAATGGTAAATTTAATATTTTTAATTTTAAATATATATCCTAAATGCCTAATCGCTGAAAAATTCAGCTCTGTCGGTGCTTGGCAAGTTATCAGAATCCCTCGTAGATTCTCAACTTGTCATCACTTAGGCGGGTTGTCCTGTTCAGCGTAATCACCTAGTCGTTCCCCATATTTAGAAACACGGATGCAAAACGGTCCGTCATAATGTTGGTCTGCGCTACCAGGATTAAGGTTTCTTTCTGCCCGGATTGGTAGTTTAGAAGGCACAAGTGAACTATTGGAAAAAGTTTTTTCACTAACAACACATTTTGCTTTAGGATATTCTTCAATCCCAAGCTCAACAAAACCAAATCTAGGTAAACATGTTGGATTGTATTTCCTTTTTTTCGGCCTTCAATCCTCCTGTTGTTCTTAGCTTCCGAAGTTCGTTTTTTGTTGCTCCTATATATGAGAGTTATTCGGCTAAGAAGAGGAGTTTTTTGTCAGAAAAATTGTTCGTATTAGGAGATACTTCACTGTTAGATTCCTTTTCATTTTTATTGATCTTTTTTACCCAATTGTTCATCCTTAATGGGTTCGTTTAATGAAAATTTTTAAATAAATAGTCTTAAAAATTTTTTTAATTGCATTTAATCTGTTATAAGTCAAATAAAATAATTAATCAATCGATTTAAAAATTTTTTTTAATTAGATGCGAGGAAATTGCAAAAATATATTCTGAAAATGCCTGGGGCACCTCTCGCCAACGACTGGGCACCCTGGGGAGCTAAGGCACCCCATTTGAGAACCTTTGATGTAGAGTATAGTGAGAAATATTGGGTATTTGGATAGAAACTTGAATTGTGGTATAAATCTTGAAGAATTCAAAACCAAATACCCATACTTTACATTTGTTTTGGATCCCGACTTTGATTTAAATCAGAGTCAATTACCTCAAAATTGAAACTTACGATTAGATATAGTTTTCAAAAGCTGAACCGATGTATGTTATAATTTAAATCAGAGTCAATTACCTCAAAATTGAAACTTACGATTAGATATAGTTTTCAAAAGCTGAACCGATGTATGTTATAATATAATATATGTATAGTATTTGAAAATCAGGTGCAAAGTACTACGAATAGTGTTGGTGTAAATATATGAAGAAATTTGTCATATATGATTAAATTTTATTTTTTTTTATTATATTTTAATTGATTCGTATAAGAAAAAGGAACAAGGACGGTCATGTTCAGTGCATGTTCAAAGAATTAACAAACAATTTACACGTGATCCATACATGCTTAGTTAGCAAAGAACAAGTTATACACATACATAATTAACAAGGAATTTATAAATATATTTCACTACCTTTCGTGTATGTATCTCTAAGTATGTGAGCATTGCTGCATTTTGATTGGTTAGATCTTGAAAATCTACATATCTTTATAAACATTTACATCTCTGATAATCGTCACAATTTTTGGATTTTACTAATTCCAGTCGGTAACCTCTAACTCTACATGTCACTTTAATTGTAATTAACAAAACAATACACTGCCCAAAGTATATTCAATTACAATTTGTATCGTACACACAGAATGATTCAACAAAGTTTTGTAAGTTTGACCAATTCTCCACAGTAGTAGGATGTGTCACATCCACCACACAAAGACCATGGCTCATTCAAGGTGATTGAATGACTCATCAAGGCCATTGGGTGACTTATTGGGAAGGTCATTTTAAGGTCAATGTAATATTTTTAAGGACAAGGTCGTATTTTTTAAGGTCAAGGTCATATTTTCAAGATGGCGGCTATATAGTTAATTTAAAGATTGCGTGTGTATTTTCTTTTAATTAATATTTTGAGAATACCTTTGCTTGGATTGTATTGATCAAAGGGTCATTTTAAAGGTAATTCAAAGGGGAATCCGTGCGCGCAAATTTTGTCTTAATTTATTTTAAAGTAAAAATATTATTATTATTATTATTATTATTATTATTATTATTATTATTATCATGAAACATATATAAATAGGTCTAATAACTTCATTTATATCATTCACAAATATTCATCGATGTCTTCAAACGATACACAGGTTTGATGTTACAATTATTTAGTAAGTTAATTATTTTAATTAAGGTACAGAATTGTCTATTGATTGGGATCAGTCTTTTTTAATAATAGATAAACTTCTAACAATAAATGATATATTCCTGGCCAAAATAAATAAATCTTTCAAACATCAAGTAATTCAAAATCTAATTGATAAGTTCGGCTTCAATATATCAATGTTGAAATTAACCAGTTGTATAATATCTATAAATGATATTAATTATACAGAAATTAACATGCTTAAGGTTTTCTGGATATGTATGGATTTCAGGTTCCGAAAATATCGCGACCTTCATTCTTAATGCATATAAACTTGGTATTACAATACATAATTTACTGTATGAAGTCCGAAAACAGTTTATTACATGTTGTATATGTCGAATTCGAGAAGTTCCTATTCTATATTTGCCTTGTTATACCATAAAAAGTTGTCAAACAAAAATAACTAAATATTTACAAATTTTAATTTGCCATCATATTTACAAATTTTTATTCGACATCGTATTTACACAAAATATATACAGAATCACAATGTTCAGTGTTAAATAATTGGCCCAAATTATAGCTTTAAATTATCGAGTCGAATATTTGATTGAAATGTTGATCTCGAATGGCAGGATCCGTTTCAGGCATAACGATATTACCGTTACCATTTAAGACATCGACCCCTCTATAATGTCCATATGCAAAACTTGAGTTTTTCCCTACCCAAGCTCACTTATTGTCCTGATTATTTAAAGCTATTTTTAAGATTTTTAAAAGTAAACAGCTGATGGTTTCATGTTCCTATCCTAGTTTGAGGAACCGACATGACTGTGTTGTTATAGCAGTCTAAATAAGATTGGTGTTTGATGTCGGAACCCGATAATTTTACGCCCTTAGCCCTCATTGTTGACTAATTTCCTAATAGGCTGTAACATTTAGGACGTAAGAAAACCCATTCCCTATATCCTACCCCTTTACTCTCATCCTTAAACTTACCTATAACTGAATCTAATCGCCTGGAATATAAAGGATGAGAGGGATCGTAATTTGAGGTATCTAAAAGGTCACCCGAAATCATTGCAATCTAATTTTTAATTTTTAATTTCTAAAGAGTCGGTATCACCGGTTACTAAATTAATATCACAATTATAAATATCCCGATATTGTTGTAGCTCTATATACTGTAACTAGTACATCCGTATTTTGGATAGATCCAGTACTGATTGTCCGATGCAGCTGGGTCTATCCAAACATATTGAGTCTTTATTAAGATGAACGGCAAACAGATCGTCAGCTATTTCGATGGTTTTACTGAATGCCGGTTTTGACGAATATGTAATTAACTTTTCAGAAGAATTACATAGTCGCAAATTCATCCTTTTTTAAGGTTCTCAACGGATTTACCGTACAAGCTATTATTATATAACTTGAATAAATCTCTATATATTTCACTAACTGCATTTGCCCGCAAGTTAGTGTTTTTATCAATATAATTTTTAAATATAGGAGATTGTTTATATTTAATTGCTCTATGTTCATGTGTAACCTTAACCCCGAGATAAAGATAAAGCCTGAGAAGCCGCCAATGAAGAACATGGTTCTTCTTAGGATAATGCGTGAGGATCAGCTTCTCAACTTTTGAATTAGGTGGGCACATCTGTTCCGGTCCAATCAGAAAGTCATTTAAAAAATCATGTAAATTTTACGGAATCTCGATATCAACTTCCATAGTATACCCATATGGAAGGATTTCAATATCCGCAACATTTAAGCATTCGTTCAACACCTCATTCAAGCCATCAAACACCCAAACAAAACCTCCATAAGAGAGGGATTGGCTTAAGGCCCACCCGTACAGGTTATTAATATCTATATACAATAATTCTGTATCATCTGAAGCAGCCACGTAATGTTTGTTAACAAATGTTAACCCTCCCCGAATTCCTCCCTCGTAAAAATTGAACATTTCCATGTCCTGTAAAAGTTGAGGCCCATGACATTCCGGGAATTCTATAGAAATTTAAAGGTTCCAATTCATTGTATGCAATGGCATTGGCCCGGAATTGTTGAAAGTAATCAGCGAGTAGGAATACATCGAGTTTGAGGTAGGTTAACATATAGTCACGCAAAGTCCTACCGTTTTGCTGCGTTTAGATTAGTTCAGCCTTAGCGTACTCATCTTCACTAACACCAGATCACTCGAAAACATTTGGAGCATCATCAAAGGCATTCTCATTATCAATATCATCTAAAATGTTTTTTTTAATTAATTTAAAAATTATTATAAGTTTTACTTATTGATTCGCCCAAATTAAAGATGGGATACGTTGCAGAAATCTTCATTTGATTGTTCATTTGATTGTTCATTTCTAAAGGGTTGTTTAAAAATAATAAAAGTTTAAATATTTACCCATCTGTTAGGTTCGATGGGTATGTCTTCGAACTAACACAAAAACGTTCTATCTAAATAATTTATGCGTGTAGGTAAATAAATAAATAAGATAATATGTTTTAAATCTTTATTTAACAATAAAAAGTTAATTACACGTTCGTTTATATATATCTAACAAGCTGCTTTCTATAAGTACAGAAAACGGTTATACAAACCGCCCTAAAGAGTATTACTAAGGATCAAGGCTGGCCCTAAATGCGCCAACAGCCCGATATAGGTGAAAGGAAAGGAGATAGGGAAGATCACCAAATTTTACGCGATAGAGTCAAGCCAGAAATTGGTTAACTCTTTTTCAAATAAATATTAAATATTAAATAACGATACAACACAAAAATACGTGCTGACGTTATGGTATCCCTTTAATGTTAGTGTAATTTAATGAGATAAAATATGTATATAAATATTTCAAAAACAATAACAATACTAACTATATAATATTCCTAAGCAAAATAAACCACCGATGGGTTGTTGAGCTTGCTAAAAATCTACCCTTCTTTCTTTTTCTTTAACTAATACTCCAACAGATATTGGAGTTAAGTGATTGTATAAACGATACGAAAATCCCAAAATACTTGTTAATATTTTCCAATCGATAATTGTCTATCAAATCAGACTTGCAGTTATTAGTTAGAAATAAATTCCAGTGTAAATTCTCTACCGCTGAATGCGAGAAAATCTGTATCTATTTATAGCAATTTCTTCGATTAATTCTCGATTCTTTTCTGTCGCGTCCTGCTTTTTCCGTCCCCTAATCTGATTTTTATCTACTATTTATATGAATTTTATTTAACCTAATTCTATTAATAGTAATTGTTTAATTACTATTTTTATTATATATTTTTAAATAATTTCTACAATTCTATTTTTAGTAATTATTTATTACTAATTATATTTTAGTTTTAATTTTAGTGTTTAATTTCTATTTTAGGTAATTTTTAATTACTATTTCTATTATACTTCTAATTAATTATTATTTAATTTCGAACCTTCAATTCCGGTTCCTACTGAACCCCAACACATCGCATCATTTTCATAAATAATTTCGCCGGAATCATCGAGTAATAATAATATCTCCGGACTCTGCTATTAACTTGCGAATCTTAAATAATAATAACATCGTCTTCAATAGCGTCATCTTCAATAATTATAACTTCATCAGCATTATTTTCTAAATATTTCAAAATAAAATAAAAATAAAATAAAATAATTTAACGAATTCATTAATTCCATCGAGAACATTCTGTATTTCAGTTATTCGATACCAATTTAAAAATATTATTAATAATAATAAAATAAAATATTCTTACCATTTTCGTTCGTCAAGAGACTTCTGAAAATATTTCTTCCTTCGGCCATTTTAAAATTTTTAATTAGTGGATTGAAATTTTTTAGAATAATTGTGAAGATTTTGCGATTTGTAAATGTTTATAAGGAAACATTTTACTTTCCGGTCTCAGCCAATCACAGTCGAGCTGGAAACATCAACTTTTTTCACTATACACAGCAAAAGGTGAGTAAAAATTTGCATGCATTCACGAGTCATGCATGCGTGTAGAAACTAATCATTATGTTTCTTTATGTGACATGCACTGATCATGCACTGTCTTTGTCATTAATCATTCATTTTCTTTATGCACTGATCACGCATTAAACACATGATGTCTTTGTTAGCATTCATGATTGCTAACTGCAATCATGAATGTTAATTTAAATAATATTTTTGTAAATAATAATAAAAATAATAATATTAATTATTAATAATAATAATGTTAATAATAATAATAAAATGATAATAATATTATTACAAATAATAATATTAATAATAATAATAAAAATAATAATAATAAAATTAACAAAGCATTTATACATTTATTAAACATCAAATTTTTTACATAACAACCATGATAAGCAATGTTGTCCGCAGGTTTCAGTCAAGGAATTTTGAAACATTGTTTTATTATACACAATACGTTTATCCACTGTTTAAAGTTTCGAAATCATTAAAGCCGGGTAATAGAACCCCATAGGATCAAACACAAAGATCTTAGTAGGTTTCATATATATAGCAATATAATGTTCTCCACCGAGATAAGATGATTGAGTATTAACAATTATGGCTTCATTATTTCGCAAATACGTTATTTTATCAAGGGGGAAAACTCCTAAAAATTCTTAACCCAGTATTTGTTTTCCAATTCGATTTACCTGAACAGAACTACATCAATAAATCACTAAATATATCAAAATCTTACTCCATGACTACTTTATAATAATTTCTTTATACATTTATAAAATGACATGACATGAATTCAATGACCTTGAATGAGTCATGGTCTTGTTTCAATGGCCTTGATGAGTTATCCAATGACCTTGATGAGTCATGGTCTTTGTGTGCTGGATGTGACATGTGCTGGAGGTGACACATCCTACTACTCTCCACTAAGTGTTGATGCTCTGTAAAAATCTATATCAATATTCACCTGTTTAATTCTTAATCCTTCCAAAGAGTTCCTTTGCCTACTCACAAATTTCTTCTTAGAATCCCTGTCTGGGGCCAATTTGTTCGGTTTTTTCTTTTCCCTTTATAGTCGTTCAAATCTGGATGACAAATGATTATAGCTAAGCCGATCTGTCGTCTGACATTCACCTCCACATCCCTGCTTCGACTGTCACCCGGAAACAAACAAAATAGTAAATAGCTTACCTGGGCTTTTCTGCATGTCTTATCTTCCCTTGGTCTTTCCCCATTAATCAAAGTGACAAGATAATTGGCCTAAAATTTTCTGTTTACTTTTCTCCTTGTTTACCAATCTCGGGATTTCTTTCTACTTGCTAATTAATTCCTTAATTAATTAATTTCGTTTTTTTGTTTTCTAACTCTTACGTACCTTTTCGCACTCTACCTGACACTTTCTGAAAATTCTATTGTCACTAAGTTATCCCTCGTTACTTGTTCCCCCCATGACCAATTTTCCAGATTTTCATTCGAATATTTGAATCTTTTATCGATTTCGCACAATTTACATTTTTGTCCTTTTCCCATATAATGATACTCCTCAAACCTTTGTTCTCTTTTTATTTCTTTGCACTATCGATCCTCTCCCTGACCAGACTTTCACATCTCTCCTTCCTTTCATTATAAATATAATTTAATTTTAATTTTGATTATTTTATAACCTCAACATAATTATTTAAAAAAAATTTATCAACACAAACTCTAAAATTTTCTAACCATAATTTCAAAATGAATACCAATATTACAAGCCAGTGGTTCTCGCTGAGGAAGGTAAATTTTGATTTTTTATTTTAATATTTATTAATTTATTTTTTAGAAAGTAGACCAGTTATTTAGCAGAATATTGGATAAATTTGGATAAAAAGAAATGATAAATTTATTATTTTTATTATTTTAATATTTATCAATATAATTATTTAGAAAATTTTTGGTTCGAAGTAACCCAATATATTCATTGATAATATATTCATTGATAATTATTGTTTTTTATTTATTAACATTTTAAATACTTATTTATTTACATCAGCACCGGCAAACCCGCGTCTCATTGCAAGATAATTTGCGGGTCTCAAAACAATTTTAAAATATTTGTAAATATAGCTTTTTTAAAATGAAATTGACAATTCGAAAAATGAAATTGACAAATGGCAAAATGTATTTGTACAAAAATTGTTTATTTTACGTTAAATTTTAAAATTATTAAAAAACAAATGTGTATAGGTTTTGATGTATTTAAATTTTTTAATATTAATTTCAATAAAATAAATTTAATAAAATTTAATTCATTTAGTTTTATTGCAAAAATAATAATTTCATTGTTTAATTTTACTAAAAAATTGTGTAAATTTTTTGTTGAAAATTAAACTTTTTTTAGAATGTATATGTTTAAAAATCAAGTTATTAATTTAATTTTTAATTAATTTGAATTTTGTGCTTTTATCACAATATAAAATTTTTAGCAATAAAAATGACTTCCAAAAGAAAGCTATGTAATGTAAATCGACATTAAAAGTTGGGACTACGATTATTTCCACATCATTCACAATGATAATTTGATGTTTGATATGTAAAAATCCAAACAAAACAATAAAAAGTTTTAACGTTAAAAGACATTTTGTCCAGCAGCATCCAGAATATGAAAATTGAACTGGTGAAGAAAACTAAAAATATTAAATTTTAAATAAGAACTAACTTTCCAACAAAAAGTTATCGAATTATCAACACAAGTTGGAAAGTTAAGGCTAGCTTTTTAGTTTCTAATTTAATAGCAAAAAAATTAAACCATATTCTGATGGCGAATTTGTTAAAGAGTGTATGGTTTCTGTAATAAAAACTGTATATCCTGATCCTGAGTAGGCAAGATTAATTGAAAATTTGAGCTTATCGCGACAGACAGTTACTCGCCATATTTCCGTTATTTCCACAAAAAAACTGGATATTTTAAGAGATAAAATAAAGAATTTTGATTTCTACTCCGTTTGTCTTGATGAAAGTACTGACATGTGTGATAATACTCAGCTTGCAATATTTATACGAGGAATAGATAACAATTTTTGTATTTCTGAAGAGCTCTTGGACTTAAAAACCCTAAAAGATACAACCAAAGGAATAGATATATTTAATGCGTTTTGGGAGAGTTTCAATGAGAATAATTTAGTTCTACTAGCTTTATCTGGAATTACTGCAGATGGTGCTCCTAATATGGTAGGAAAAAATAAGGGTTTTTTTGGCCTGATGGAAGCAAAACTGTCAGAAGCTGGAATAGAAATTGGCCGACTTTATAAATTTAATTGTATTATACATCAAGAAAGCGTATGTAGCCAAACATTAAAATGTATTTATTAAAATTATTAATGTTATTCGTAGTCGTGGACTATTCCATCGTCAATTTCAAGAATATTTGGAAGAAATAAATTCGCACTATGGTGACGTTATTTCTAAAGTACGTTGGCTTAGTAGAGGAAGATGTTTATCAATATTTTTATATCTCAAAGTTTTTATGGAGTTACAAAATTACATAATTATTAGACGATAATTGGTTATTAGATTTATGTTTTCTTGTAGACGTGACTGGCCACCTCAGTAGCTTAAATTTAAAACTTCAGGGTGAAAACAAACTAATTGCTGAAAGTTGTGGTGAAATTAATCTTTTATCATGAAATTACATTTGTTGTGAAATCAATTAAGGAATGAAGATGCAACTCATTTTACTGAACTAAACAATATTAGTTCACCAATACATAAGGATTTTGTAAAATATGCTGATTGTTTGTAGAAATTGAAAAAGCTTTTGATTCGAGATTCGAAGAAATTGCATCATATGATAAGCATTTTGAATTATTTCAAACACCATTCAATGTTACTGCAAGTACAGCACCATCTGCTTTGCAAATGGAATTAATCATCCTGAATTGAAAACCATCTTTCTTGAAAATTTATTGAAAATGCCAAATATCCAAATTTAAGAAAATTTGTTTCGAAAATCATAAGTGCTTTTAGTACTACTGTACTATGTGAATCGTTTTTCCAAAATGATGTTTACCAAAAACAAATATCATATATCAATTACTAATAAGAATTTGCACAATCAATTGCGAATAGTTCAAAATCGAAATTGATATGGATGATTTATCCAAGCAAGTGGAGAAACAGGATTCCTATTAACCAATTTTTAATAAATCTTAGTAATTTGATTTTATATAGTAAATTTATTTTTGCGGCTCATGGAATTTTAGAATTTTTTATTTTTAGCTCATCATTTAGTTTTGGTTGGTCTGGCCTGATTTAGATGAATCAATTAATATTCGAAATGAGCCAAATCAATCAATTAATGATTCTTATTCGGATTATACTTCATGTTAGTTTTGTATTTTTTATAATAATATTGATTTTTTATGATTAGTATTAATAAAAACATGTTGTGTTGTGGTAAGAATATGGGGCAAAATTTTCCTTTTTCCTATCACTATTATCATATTTTTTATTTGTATTTAACAGCTATTTGATTGATAAATTATAAAAAATTATCAGCAAATTATTATTTATTTCATTTTTTTAATATATTTCACAATTTTTCACTAAGAATTTTTAAATTCTCTTTTTACTTAATTCAGATATTCTTATTTCAGAAGTTTTTATTATTGTTATTTTTCTAGACCGCAATACAACCATCTTATGACAGATACTTTTACTTGTGATATATTAATCTAACTGAATATTGAATTATATATTGAATATTAAATATTGAATTAATAAATATCTAAAAATACATTTAATTAATATTGGAATTCTTAATTAATATTATTTGTTTATTATTATGTATATAAATATTTTAGGTCCCCTATTTAGAAATTATTTTTATGTTATGATTCATAATCTAATGAGTTGCTTATGAATATTAACTTTAATATTTTATTTTATAAATTTTGTTGGATTAAGTAAGATTAAAACAAAAAAATAAAACAGTAGAATAATAGCAATAGGAAACAACAAAAGTACTTTAAAAAATTAAAATAATTTATAAATATAAAATAAACATAACAAGGAAATAAATAAATAAAATAAAACAGGGCATTAAAAATAGAAGTAAAAAGATTAGAAAATCGTCGAATACTTATTGAAAATAACGAAAAATTATTGATTTAATAAAAAATTGTAAAAATTAAAATAATAACAAGAGAATCGAAATAAGACAAAAATTAATTTAATTACATAACAATCATCTTATTCTGATTGGTCCAAAAATATACGATTTAGCCATATGGAGTAAGTGAGGACAATCGAATGATCCCGCTGGCAAGATGCCTTATCGAATATACGGGGAATATAATTTATAATTCTTTAATAACTCCTATGGAGAAAATAAAAAAGTATGTCACACAGGTTCATGGTATTCCTGAAAAAATGTCTCGGAACCAAGAAGATAAATAGGTAAGTCAAAAGAAAATTCGGAAACTAACGGCGAGGAAAATATTTGTACCACATGACCTACAAAATGAACTAAGATACAGTGGAGTCAACCCAAACGAACTATGGGGTATAAGAGACTTAGCAAGAGCTCAGACCTTATTTAAAAGAAAAATAACCATCAATGGACAATGGTTCAAGTTATCAATCGTGACTGAGAAACTATGAGGGATAAAAATACAGAAAGGGAATCACTCTGCATTGGAAGACACCGAAACAGTTAGAAGATTTTATTTGGCTATCGAAAGCCAATGGAAAGATGACATTGTATGTGAGGAACGGGTGGCCAAGATAACATGCTCTTTAGATTATTACAAAAAAAGAAAATTACTGACGAAAAATCGGAAGAACCACAGGAGAAAAAGGGTGTTGAGATACAAGACCTGTAACCAAATTTCCATAGCATTGAATTAATAAGAAACATCAAATGGTATAAAACAACTGTGGCAATGGAAAAGAAATTGAAAAGAGCGAGGAAAACGGAGCTTCGCATAAAGAGAATAGCAAAACGAAGACTTGGAGATACAGAAACACAAACGGCAACTGAGGAAACTCCGGTGGAGAAAACAGACTCATTAGAATGAACAGGAATTACAGCAGAATAAATCCTGGAGTTCATTATTATGCATCTCCTTGTTAAGGAGACAGACGATTTTGTGCTACATACAAGCCCAAAGTTATGAATTCGAGCGTGTTGGTGTTTCCTTTTTGGGTTTGTGTGTTATTGACACTATTTACTGGTTGTATGTAACAGCAGTGTGTGTAGGTGGCAGTTCAATTGATTGGAATGCCTGTCACACGGAAAAATAATAAATCAGGCACAGAAATGCCAAGTAATTCGTTATCTGGACAACCATGTCCAGATAACGCCACAAAATGATTTTATTAAATAGCACAAAGTGCCGATCAAATAAATTTTTTTTTAAAAAAGTACATAAGTGCTAATAAACGAAATTATCAAAAAGCACTTAAGTACTACAAAGCAAACAAAATAAAAATTTTCTCGATGAGAAATTTCGTAATTAGTATTGTTATTATTAGTATCATTTTTATTACTATTATTATTGCTAATATTATTAGGAATATTTTATGATTAGTTTATATTTATTAATTATTATTATCATTCGTATTATCATTATTAGTAGTATTAATATTATCATTACAGTCATACCCCGGATAACATCGGTCCACCATTATAGTCATACCCCACTGTAACGTTGCGTGGCTTCGCTGTAACGTTTTTCTTAATTCTCTTAATCTTTTAAATCTATTTAATTGCGAATTTTTTTCTTAATTATAATTGCTTCGTATAACGTTGTTTCGGTTAACATCGCGTTTTTCTGGAACCATTTAACAACGTTAACCGGGGTAAGACTGTATTGATATTATTATTATTATTATTATTATTATTATTATTATTATTATTATTATTATTATTATTATTATTATTATTATTATTATTATATTATTATTATTATTATATTATTATTATTATTATTATTATTATTATTATTATTATTATTATTATTATTATTATTATTATTATTATTATTATTATTATTATTATTATTATTATTATTATTATTATAAATATCATCATTATTGTTATTTTAAAATCAAGGTAAACGAGAATAATATAGGTATGAAGGGTTAAAATGTGGGAATTACCAGTATAATTAATAAAGTAATAGACTCCAATAATTATGAAAAGGGTTATAATTATGATATAGTACGAGGATAATAGAATTAATGAACAAAATAACTAAATTTCAAATCTTAATTTATTTCGAGGACGAAATTTTTTGAAGGTGGAGACGTGTTGAGGATAACTAAATAATAATTTATAAATAAATAAATAAAATTACCTGTGGGAAGATCGTCAGGACAAACGGAACGATCTAGGGGAACTCAGAAAACGGAAGTAAAAAGAAATGAGAAAGAGGAATGAAACAAAAGAAATTAAATAAGAAAATAAAAATCAAGGCAAGTACTAATTAATTAGTACCAAAAGGAAAATGAAAAAGTAGAACAATATTCTTATCTCCACAGCTTGCCAGTGATAATCAAGTAGAGTGTTGAATTGATTGTCAGTGTAAAGTGAAAGTTTATTTGTGATTATCAATAAAGATTTCTGTTGTTAAGTGTTATTTGTGGATCGTATAAAGAAACGTTTGGAGTCAGAGTAACATATACATTTATCACCAACCCAATAACCCAACAATTTTATGTTTGGATTAAGACATAGAAACTAACAAAGTAGAAATAGTAATAGTACCGTTAGGCCTGTGTATTTCAGTGTGCATTCAATTCATAAGTGAGGATGATTATGTGTGTGATATGTGGTTACTATTGAAAATTTAGAAGTTGTCAACTAGATAGCCGTTGGTTATAGGTCAAACGTCAAGAATGGCATAAGGTCAAATGTCAATTATTATGTAAGAGGTCAAATATTAATTAATATGTAAAAATAGGTTATTATATAATCGATTTGTCTTGCTAGCGGTGGACAAAATCAAATTTTTTTTGTGGTGTAGAATAATTGACCTCCATCCCCTGTAGATGGTAAATGCGTGCTGACCTAGTCGGCACCCCAATAATTTTCAATTTTTTATTATTCTATTTTACATCTTAATTAATTTTTAGTATATTATTTTTGTACTTAAAATGTTATATATATATATATATATATATATATATATATATATATATATATATATATATATATATATATATATATATATATATATATATATATATATATATATATATATATATATATATATATTATATGTTTTATTAACTTATATTTCATATTTTTTTATTTTTTTTTGCATTTAAATTTATATATTTTTAATTATATTTGTATTTTATATTTTTTATTTACTTCATTTAAATTTTTATATTATTATATAATTATATTTTTTATTAATATTTTATTTTACATTTTAATTTATATTTATTTCCTATATTTTTGTCCAGGGATTAGATGGACTTTTCTAACTTTGTCATAATTTTTTGACTGTTCTGTGTATATGTTATTGATTTACCATTTATTTTAGGTGTAACATACAATTATGTCAATGCGAGTGGAATTTGTGGATAAATTGAAGTATCATAGTTCCATTCGAATATGTCTTCTTGGTCAAGACAGCCAAGAAATTAATGAAAATTTGACACGAATCCTATCGAGAGAAATGCCCCTCGAAGTTCTCAATTTAATTCTGAATTGCATAAATGTGAATGATGAAGAAAGAGAAGTGCGACCAACGTCCGCGACAAATCAGAGCAATAAATAAAAATTGAAGAAAACCTTGGGAACTTTCTAACTGTACGGGTGGAAACTAGTCGGGTTACTTAAGAGTAGAGTGACTGGATTTGAGTTAATTCCTCATCTACCATATATACCGGATTTAGTTCTTCTGATTATTTCCTGCTTAGTGGTTTGAAAAGGAGGATCAGGGGGACAGCATTATATAGATGAAGACAGTTTACAAGAGGCTGTCGAGAAAGTTTTTGAAGGGTTTCGACGCTTTTTATACCATAATTCACTTGAAACTCTACATGTACGCTGGAAGTGTTTGGATTCCAATGGTACTTGATTTGAGTAGTGATGTTATACTAATAAATAAAGTAATAAAATTTTTTATATCTTCAGGTTAAATTTTTAAATCTAAAAATTTACATCTGCCCTTGACAAATATTAATTTTTCAAAAATTTTCTTTTTAATTGTTAATTTTCTATTTATTTTATTTTATTTTAATATGAAATTATATTTCTATATTTTTGAATAATAACGAAGTTTAAGGTCGCCAATGAAAGAAGAATCAACATGAATATTGCTTCGATGAAAAAAAATTTATTGTGAGGTAGAAATCGGCGAAGGAAACTTCAAATGAATATTTTATTGGAAATCAACGCATAACAAGTTTTGATTTTGATGTAAAATAACTTTGTTTTACAGTTGGCTTTTCAAACTATGCCCATATACTCATATCAATTCGATATTTCAAAAGAGCATTGAGTTTGGGTTATACAAAAAATTTATAAAATAGAATTCTAAATTTTTAATATTTTGATAGTTGATATGAAATGAGCAAATTTATTATGATTAGAAAAATGAAAATCAACCATATTTTCAGTAGTTTAAATAAATTATTATTGATGAAAAAGGGCATCTTAATACTAACTAAAAACATTGCTTGATTAAAAAGGAAATCCACAGTTATTTATTTAATTGAAAAGAAAACATTTGAAAATTACAAAATTGAGTACTAACATTTGGATATATTATCAAAATTTCAATTTTATCAAAAATCTTGAAATTTATAAATAACTTGGTCTAAAATCGCTATTTTTAACAATTATGATAAACATACTTTTTTTCATTCTTCAACTACCTGATTATTCTTTTATTCATTTAATTGTAAGTACTTTCCATTTAAAAAATTTAAAAGATTCACATTAGAAATAAATAAATAAAGAAAATCATTTTGAAACAAGTATTTAAACAATTATTAGAAACACACATTTTCTTTTTCAAGTCTTTTGTTTAGTCATCTTGTACTTAATAAAGTTCTTTTAATAATAAGTGTAACATTTCGAAAATTTAATTTGAAATAACTTAATAAGGTAATATTTACAATTTTAAAAAGTAAATGACATATTGTAAAATTTATTTAAAATAAAAATGGTAAAACAACATTATGTTATTTTCTCTTTTAGTTATATACCTGTTACTTAATATTACAGGTTTATTACGTTAGTTTTCTTTTAATTAAAAATCTTAACTTATTCTCGAATTTCTGATTCAAAGGTTTAAATATTGAAATTGTATTTATATTATTTTCTTTAGGTTAATCATGATTTTTGAGATGATTTCTTGTTTCGGGATGCAAACATTTTAATTGCCATGAATCCAAATAACTTAATTTTTCCAAATTATATCTGTCACCGTGTAACTTTACTGATGTGTTAACTGGTTGAAAGATTAAGTAAATGTGGGCTGTGTTACTACGCTTAATACTTTTAATATGGATGGCCTTCTGAGACCAATATTTTTAAGATTACTACATCCATTGTTATTTTTGATCTCAAAAGGCTACATAAATTGGCCTTTGTCATTGCCAGTGCTATATATCCCTGACTACTGATCTTTCCCATAAAGTTAGTACTAAGCAAACAGGTTGAGAACTTATGAACAGGTGAGATCCTTAAACAAAACAATTATATCTATTCAAAATCAAGTCGTTTGTGCTTCCTCTAATACAGTTAGTCATGGTGTTGGGCTGAAACCGAGAACTGAGAGTTTGTTTTAATCGACCGAAAATACCTAACACAAAAACCGCCAATTTGAAAAACTTTATGATCAAGGTTTAATATAGAATAAATAAAATAAACATTAAGAATCAATAAACCCCGTATAATAGAATAAAGAGATAAATAAATATAACAAAAAATTGAACACTTAAAAAATTTTCGATAGGAAAATAATAAAATGTAAAATAGAATTATTTGAAAATTATTTAAACGATATAAAAATTAAATCGTCAAAATAATAAAATTAGTTAACATTATGTAAATTGTAAAGTTTATAGAATTAAATGGTTAGAATTGTGTAACTTATTAAATTTAAAGAATAAAAGTGTTTAAATTAATAAAAATTAAAATAACTCGAATTATTTAAATTATAAAATTTATAAATCATTAAAATTAATAAAAAAATTAAATAATTAATTAGTTAAATTAATGAAATCAAAAATAAATAAATAATTACACACATTCATGCATGTATGCAAAATTAATTCTAAATTTCTCGCACTCTGATTGAATTGAGTGACAGCGCATGCATGAATGCGCATTCAAAATCAGTATAAATACTGATCACAAATTCATTTGAAAAACTTTTTTCAACATCGCCACTTAATTTGCAGACAGTAAAGCTCTCAGTTTTCGATTTTATGCCATCGGGGATTTGGTAATTTATTTTTTATTCTTATTGTAATTTTTACGAAGTGTTTTAATTAATAAATTTTATATGCAATTAATGTCTCAGTTAGATTTTCTTTTATTGTCCTTTTTAATTGTTTAATTTCATTTAGTTTTGAGTTTTAAATAATAATTTTTATTCGGTTCAACTTTTACGTTAGTTAATTTTGAATAGTAGTTATAGAGGAACTGGAATCCAGTGGGCCACAGCATTAAGGGACACTAGTTGTTCCTATTGCGAGTAGGTCAGCTGGCTTTTTAGATTCACACGGATTGATCGGACCATAACGAGGAGGCTTCTCCCCTGGTCCGTCTCCGTAAGTATTTTTTAGTCGGAATTAGGTTAGGACTAAGAATACAGGTAGATCCCTGCTCAAATTTTTTGAAGGACAATTTAAATATTATGGCAAGTGTGGATTAACTTGGAAATAAGGGCCGATCCCTGCTCAATTTGTTTTTCGAGATAGGTTAAAAATTCATAAATATCAAGGAAAATACCTAGCAACATTTATTAATAGAAAAATAAGGCGCATCCCTGCACAAAATTTTGAAAGGAAACAATAGAAAATATCTAGAAATGAGGACCATAGCCGAATGAGATAGAAAAGTAGAAATAGAAAATGATCGATGACGTAAGACCTTCTATCGGCCGTCTAGAACCCGAAGAGAAAATACAATGGGGAGTAGTTTTAGCAATAGAGCTCACCTGCTCATTGTTTTTTCGCCTTTGTGTACAGTACCAACATGGTCGTCGCCATGGGTACACAAATGGTTTAAAGTACAATAGTCATGGAGGTGCTTAGGAAAGAGTCGAGTGAATACCTATGATTACCCCTAACGTATTTAAAATTTAAAATGACACACCCCTAACAAACCAACAATGGTTTAAAATATATTGATTCTAGCATTTCGATGAATAATTTTTTAGGAAAATTTTTAGATATAGCTTGTATGATTTTTGAAGGTGTCTTGAGATTCAACAGTGTTCGCGGTATGCAGATACTTTGAGTATTTGCGTCGAGTTGGATGCTTCCGAATTTTGCATACTCGGTTCAGTGGATTCGTTCGAAGGGGCTCCGACGGGTTTGTCACTGACGGTATGATTTTGAAAAATTGCAACGGAATGAGAGAGATCAATTTAATGTACTGAGAGAATATTGCTCAAACATCTTAATATCTGGCTCTTGAATAAAGTACCACTATCAACGAAACATCGCAGAAAAACTCGAAAAGATCCAACGTTCCTAAAGTAGATTGTGGCCTTGAAAATTTTCAACTTCTTCGCCAAACTAGGAAGCCGTTAGGTTATGGCAGTGGTTCTCAACCCGTGTTCCACGATTACGCTTCCAGTGTCCCGCGAAAAAAATTACAATTTATTTTTAAATTTACATTTAAGTTTCATATCATCAAAAACCTCAATTAATTTTTTTATAAGATGATTCAATAAGAAAGCCGTTACACAGATATATAAATATACAAATATGAAAGTGTTTTTATTGCTTGATATTGTTGCACGTGTTATTTTCTTCGCTTATAAGAAGGCATTGTTTACGTTTACAACAGATTTATAGTGATTTGTGATTGGTCACTCATTGTAGACAAGTATTTTTTTGTCAGTGTTCCACGTAAAATAAATCATGTGAATGGTGTTCCGCGCTTTTATATTAATTGAGAACCACTGGGTTATGGCATGTATATTCAGAATATCGTCGTGAAGTTGAGGTAGTGTTCACTGCCGGTCATTTAGATTTTCAATGGTCGTCTTCAGCCTTGAAATGAGGTCTAGCGAGACGAGTAGATTATATGAGAAATGGAAAGTCACTGATGAAGTACAGCTCGTAACGCAACCGGCCGTTTGATCTATTGGCATGCATCATAGCTCTACGCAGTAAATTATTTACCATGAACGTTGGGCATGGCAGACGAAATTCATGTCGCGTTATCTAGTTTTAATTGTGTGGACCGAAAACATCGCTTTTTTTATTGTTCGTGATGTTTGTTTATTTTTCGCAATATAATTTTGAAATTAGTGTTTTCTTGTGTTTCTCTATTGCCAACGCTTTAGAATAGGAATCAAGGTTGAGAAATGTGTGACCCTGTGTACAGCGAGTAAAGTTAAGACTAATTTGACCGTGATTTTTTCGAATATGTAAGTCTTCCTATCAGCATTCTAACACCCGAATGGTAATTCTGTAGAAGAGTAGTTGTAAAGCAGCAACTCACCTGTTCTATGGATTCCACCGACTTGAAGCAGTACCAACATGGAAATTTTCCATGGGCACCACGTCGTAGAGAGAACAGTCATAGGGGAGCCTCCAAAGGTTGACATCGCGGGAATTTCAGCTAAGATAAGGATACCATAAAGTTTTGTGGAAAGAGATATGTATCCCTAGACCATCTTTTATCGCACAGCGTCAACTTGAAAGAAAACCCAACAGAATCTAGAGCAGGGATTCTGAACCACTGTGCCACGAAATTTTAGATATATAATATTTATAATAGATATATAATATATATAATAGATATATAATACTGGAATTTAAAGACGAAATGAAAATGGTTTTTTCACAAGATAAAAATTATGGTTTTCTTCATTTGTTGGAAGAAAAAACACGGTGTACTAAACTGGCTTACTTATCAAACATTTTTGTTATTTTTAATAACATAAATTCAAGTATACAAGGGCCTAATGAAAATATTTTAAACTCAACCCATAAGTTGGTGGGATTTCAAAATCAAATAACTTTAAAGAAGAATAAAGCTCAGAAGGGCAATTTAGAAAAGATTGGGTCAGTCCCAAAGGGCTGTAATAAAACTAATAATATAATTATTAATAACAAAATAACCATTTGACAGCATTGGAGGAGAGAATTTATTCATATAGGAGCTGTAAAAATTATGAGGATATAGAAATAAAAAAATGACTATAAAAGCAAAAGTCTTCTTAACTGAATCAGAATTTAGTGGTCGAAGGACAAATTGAAAAGATGGTCGTGAAATAATTCGGAATTAAACAGTAAAAAAAATTAGAGTTTTAAAATTTGAGAAATTAAAAGTGAAAAATTAGAAAACAAAACGGTGCGATAAAATTGAGTTCAATAAGAAAGGTTTAAAGTATACTGAATAAATTCAAGTCAAAGAAAAGAGAATTCAATTCAATTTATCAAATTATTGAGTCAGATCAGCGCCTGGTGATTGTTAAGTATTTGGTAATTATTCGAGTTGAGCTATTCCTCACGTAGTGTCGTAATAAGCTATTTCCTGTTTGAGTATTGAATCGATCGTGTTGTTATAATTCATGTAATCAATTGTGATAATCGATAAAGGTTCATATTGTCAGAGAATTGTTACACACTTTGAGTCAAAGATTTTATTGGTAACATTTAAATATTACCACCAACCCATTAACCCAACACTTTCATGAACCCCAGGAAAAATTGTTCTATTTACTGTATTTATTTAAATAAGTTGAAAAATGTTGAAACACCTGTTACCAATTTCTTGAAAAGTAATAGAATTAATAGAATATCATTAAAATGATATCTATTGCAACATATGGGGCACTGAATATGATAGATCCAACAAAAGTTCTCACTTTATCCATCAAAATACCATTTATTTACAGCCACTTCAGAAGAGATAATAGTAGTAATGGGTTATGTTGTTAGCAAAATGATGGCAAGGACACCATATCTTTAGCAATTTTGTGAACTTCTTAAAATCGCCAATTACAAATATTAAGATCTTATTTCCAATGAAAGAATAAGAAGCCTTTTTAGAAGGGCAGTGTCTTGGAAATTTGCTACCTGTTTTGAATTGGTAAAGTTTTTTCAAACACAAAAGGAGATTGGCAAGGACTATCTTATAGTCGAAAAGTTTTCAATAAATACATTATTCGCAGCAAAAGGCTTAAATTATCACTTTATTGTTTTTAATAATAAATGCTGCTACCAAGAAATCATCACTTTATATTATGATTATTATTATGATTATTATGATTATTATTATTACTATTATTATTATTATTATTATTATTATTATTATTATTATTATTATTATTATTATTATTATTATTATTATTATTATTATTATTATTATTATTATTATTATTATTATTATAGAGGAGATTGACAAGGACTATCGTATAGTCGAAAATTCTTTCAATTAATACATTATTTGCAGCAAAAGGCTTAAATTATCATTTTATTGTTTTATTATTATTATTATTATTATTATTATTATTATTATTATTATTATTATTATTATTATTATTATTATTATTATTATTGAAATTAATTATTATAATGCATTTGAAACTTATAAATTCACGTGTATTGTTTATGTAAATATTTAATTAAGACGCATTCATACTAATTATAAGGAATGAAATTCAGCTAATGTATATATAAGGAAGTATGTATATGTAACCATATAAGTATAAAAGTTTCGATCGGTAATGTTTAAGTATATTTGCTTTATTTTAATGTTTCTTATTCATGGATCAAAGCTTATAATAAATCCAGAAGTTGATCCGGACTCGATTCAAAAGTTTTGCACCGGAGAAAATTTAACATTTTACAACCATACCCCTTTCTCATACATAATCAAGGAACCAGAATTATGCTTTGGTGAAGTATTTCTGTTGACATATGTACAGAGTTCATCAATACATTTTAAAAGACGCATGATGATCAGAGATACTTGGGGTTCATTGCGATATGTCGGCAATTATCCATTGAAACTTCTATTTATGATTGGATATCCTGGCAATGTCAAAATTCAGAAAATGATCGAGCAGGAAAGCAAAGATTTTGCCGATATTATTCAAGGTGATTTCCAAGATTCGTATAAGAATCTTACTTTGAAACATATTGTCGCTCTCCATTGGATTGTTAACTATTGCTCCCATGCTCAATTCATTTCGAAAACGGATGATGATACTTTTATTAGTATTTTTAATCTTGTATCGTATTTAAAGGATAATTTGAATCCAACAAAGAAAGTTATTCTTGGAAAAATTGCTAATAATGAAACTCCTATCAGAGAACCTGGTTTTAAATGGACTATAAGCAAAGAGCTCTATCCGAATGAGAACTACCCACCTTTTCTTAAAGGATTTGCCTATGTTATATTAAATGCAGCCATTAAACCTCTATTTATATGCTCATATTATGAAAAGTTTCTATTTATTGATGATGTTTTCATCACCGGACTTGTCAGCCGTTTAGCAGGAGTCAAGCTTCAATCGTTTGATAAAGTGCTGGGAAACACTTGGATTTTTAAGGAACCGATCTCAATTTACAGCATGGATAATTTATTTTTTGTTTCACAGACTGAATATTATCCCGATCAGTGGAGAATTCTCTGGAAAACTATACTAAAAATCGAAATTTAATTGAAATGAATAATATGGATAATGAAAGTATTCGTGAAAAAATTGTTTCTATTTTTTTAAAAAAAATTTCAAATTTAATATAAATCCATAAATCATTTTGATCGATACCTCATTAAATAATTATTGATATATAGTGATATAGTTATTTTTCTATATTGAAATTTTAATTGATCCACCAGTGATTTTCTGATTATAAATAACAAATTCAATAATAAATAAACAATCGAGTCTTACACTAAAGGCCAATTGAAGATGACTAAAAATTATAAAAAAAACCTACCTATAATAAATATGTGTGTGTGTGTCATGACCAAGGGAAATTTAATTAAATTCATGACATTAAATAACAGCTTACACTATAGACCAGTGTTGTCCAAACTGTTTTGAGCGACGGCACACTTGGCAGAATTAAAAATGTTCGCGGCACACCTAAATTTTTTTTTGCTTTATTTGCAATTTTTTATTGCACTTTTACTAATCTTTTAATAAGAAATGAAAAACTTATAAACTAAAAAATATTATTATTTAATATTTAAGATTCTAAATAAACATAATTAAGCTGCTTACGTATTTTAGATAGTCAATATTTCTAGTAAGAAATATAAATATGATTGTAAACCAGTGTTTCCCAACCTGGGCGATATCGCCCACTAGTGGGCGATATGAGATTGTCGATGGGCGATAGGAAAAGTCGACGAAAAGAAATTTAACAGGAAATATATTCAATTATAATAAAATCTCATTCTTCACATGATGACGCATAGCACCTATTAACCAGTGCAGATTAAATCTGTCGTGAAATGCAATAGGTGACCAGCTGTATGTATTTCATGTACATTGTACACTGTACAGTGACACATAGCGCGTTAGATAAAAGTAGCAATTATCTGCATGCATAAGACTAACATAATGATGTAGCAACGGTGAATTATAACACACATACAGGACGGGCACATGTAGATTTCAGGTATGTTTCATTTTATTAAATTTGGCAGCATTTAGTTATTAATCACGGAATTAGTGGTTTTCACATTGTACCATCATTATTATTATTTTGATTCACTCTTACGTAATGCCTCCTAAAATTAAAATTGTGACCCGCAGCTATAATATTGACTACCTCAAATTAGGCTTCATTACTGCTTGCCATGATGAGCGCATTCCGCTGTGTTTGCTCTGTAAAAAGACTTTTTCAAATGAAGCAATGAAGCCCTCACGCCTGAAAGACCATCTCAGTCGAGTTCATTCTGATAAGGCTACTGAAAGTCTCGCCCATTTCCAGAAATTGGGAAAAGAATACCGGGAACGTGCAACAATTACTTCACTGTTCAAAGCACAAAATTCAAAGAACGAGGACGGATTGGAAGCTAGTTATGAAATAGCAGCGCTAATTGCCAAATCTGGGAGCCACACACGATCGGGGAGAACCTCATAATTCCTGCACTTAGAGTGATGATGAAAACTATGATGAAAATAGATCCGCATGACGTCTTCTCCCAATTGCCGTTGTCCAACAACTCGGTATCCCGTTGAATAGACGTAATGGCAGCGAACATTGAGGAGCAGCTTGTGCATAAGTTGCAAGGCACACATTTCACCATGCAATTAGATGAGTCTACCGTTCGTGACAGTGAGGCCGTACTATTGGCCTATGTCCGTTTCATTGATGATGGGGCCATGAAAGAGGAATTCTTGTTCGCGCGAATGCTAGTGTCTGATACAACAGTGGAGTCTATATTTCGAGTCACAGAAAATTATTTCGCAGAAAAACAAATTCCTCCTCTTAATATTCTTGCTTGTGCCACTGATGGCGCCCCATCAATGGTCGGATGCCATCAAGGATTTATCACACGACTTAAGAATCTCGTGCCTCACATTTTCGGCATTCACTGCATGCTACACCGAGAGCATTTAGCTGCAAAGAAACTCAGCGGTGACCTTCACCATGCTCTGCAAATCGTTATCAGGGCAGTCAATATCATAAAGTCCAACGCTAAATTCGATCGTCTCTTTAAGCAACTGTGTTACAATGAGGACGAGAACTATATAAGATTACTCATGCATACTGAGGTAAGGTGGTTATCTAAAGGCAAGTGTCTCCGTCGATTTGTGGAACTGTTTGACACAGTATGCGCATTTCATTGCGACAACGCGCAGTTCATGGAGCTACAAGATTTGTACTTGAAACGTCGGATATATTACCTAGCTGACATTTTCGATAAGCTGAATCAACTTAATAGAGACTTACAAGGCACTGGGGTTACCCTTATTCACTGTAAGACCAAAGTCTTAACTTTCATGGATAAATTGGATTTGTGGCGGATGCAACTAGATCGGAGATATTTTGTCAACTTCGCCTCCCTCAACAGTGTTTCAAATGATATCACGGATGCAGAAATAGTCTGCCTCACTCAATATCTTACCAATCTGAAAGGCGATATGCGCAAACGCTATGCAGACATGCAGAATCTCGATATACCAAATTGGGTCACCCTGCCATTTGATGCACAGCCTTTTCTCGAAGATGCTATTCTACAAGAGAAACTTCTTGAATTGAAGAATGATTCAGAGGCCAAGGCATCGTTCACCCTCCGTGGCTATCAATCAATGTGGCTACAGTTTCATACCAGGTATCCGCATCTATGGAGCAAAGTTGAATTTTTGCAGTTTTAAAATATAGGTGGGCGATTTAGAAATTATTTTAACGAAATTGGGCGACAAACCAAAAAAGGTTGGGAAACACTGTTGTAAACAAATAAATGTCGCACTTAATTGACTGATTAACATTTAAATTTGAAATAACTGTTAAAATATCCACAATTCAATTTCCTTTTATTAAGTTGTTTGGAAAAACAGGGTTTTTTTGATTTTTTTTTAAATTTCACGGCACACCTGGGCACCCGCCACGGCACACAGTTTGGACAACACTGCTATAGACGAATAGAAAAACTCACCGTTGGAAGAAAATTAATAGCTGCACACAAGCACGGTTCTAAAAATCTTTATAATAAAAAATAAACAGAATGAAATATTTAAAAAAAATCCTTGACATTTAATAAACTCCAAATTTTTAATTTTAAAAACATTAAATATGAATACATTTTAAGAAATATCTGATGCTAACCCATTTTTAACTCAAGATTATATTTAGTAAAATTGAAAATGGAGAAAGGATTAAAGTTTTCTCAGCTCATGAATTAAGCAGAACGAATTTCGGTAATACATTTTCTGAAATACACCAAACAGTTAATGTAGAACTCCAGAAACCAGATTAGAGTAATTTAGGAAATTACTATTATCACATTAAAAGTTTCTATCCTAAATGTATGATGAAACTAGATATTTTAGGATAAATGTTAAGTTTGATTAATATACTTATTATATTTATCAAGTATTATATATAAATTTAACAAATTAAACAAATTTACAATCATTAAAAATAAATTCAACAAAATAAGGAAAGTAGTCGTTGAATGCGGTTTATTCAATGAACTGTGAACTCCAGAATATTTGTTGTGGAATCTAACAGTTGCCGTTATAAAATAATTAAACGTATTATGGCATTATCAGACGCAGCAGGCTGCAAATTTGTCCAGTTGAAATGCCAGTTTAAAATGGATGAAATTTAGATCCTCAAGATAGCGGCAGAAAGCAAACATTATTTACAAAAGTGTTGAATGTGTTTCATAATAAGCACGATCATTGATAAAACAGAAATATTTTATTGATAAGGAATTTATAAAAAAAATGTAATGATGTAAAAGTAAGAATTTTTCTCAGAAATTATCCTATTATGAATAACAGAGAGAAGAAGAATTGGTAGCATGGCAAATAAAATCAAAACCTTTTAGAAAGAAAACCCAGTGAACTATTCCGATGTCTATTCAATATGTTTGGATAAAAGTTTTGACATGACAGATCTTGCACAGTTAGCTATTTTTGTTCGTCTAGCTAAGTTATTTCTACCTGGGGTGGATTTAGGCATGAGCTTTATGGGCTCCAGCCCAGGGCTTCGTCCAATCAAGGGGCTCCTTTGGCTCTACAGTATATTAAAGTTTATATATATATATATAATAACATAAAAGAGTTCTTCAATGTCTGTAGCATTATAATTTTTCTTATTAAAAAATGGTAAAAAAGTTTTTTGGCAAAATGCCCAATAAGTCATCACAACTAATCAAACTTGGATTAATTTGGTGGTCTAGGAGAGTTAGCCCAAGGGCCCCAAAGTTCACGGTCAAACTTTGATTTCAACATAACAGAAGAAATATTAGAATTAGTTAGTATGAAAGAGACAGCAACTAGGAATGTTTTAATGAAGTTAAAGAAGCTTTAAAAAAAAATAACTTTGATATTTCGAAAATAACTGGAATCATAGCAGATGAGGTTCATCTAATATTTAAGAAACAAATTAGACTGATTGATGTCTTAATGACTGAACTGAACAAATTTGTAAAGACTACACAACTTATTGCACAAAGAAATTCTGAGTACCAAGTAGTTGGAGATGGATCACCTAATTTCAGTTGTTGTTAAAACTGTCAATTTAATCAGAAAATTTAGATTGAATAGCGGGCAATATAAAGAATTTTTGCGAAACTTAAAGGCAGAATACTCTCGTTTTATTTATTACGGTGAATTTCACTTTCTAAGCAGGGCGGGGTTTTTGCAATGATTCTACAATCTTCATCAAGGAATATTGATTTAAATAAAGATGAAAGAAAATCAGAGCACAGAGTGGTTGAATGCCAATTTTATTTTAAATTTTAAATTTAGCTTTTTTGTTTGACATTACAACTCACCTGAATAATTTGAGAAAAGGTTTACTAGTGCAAAAATAAACTAATAAACAATCTTTATAATCACGTCAAAGCATTTCAAGTTAAACTCAAACTATAATAGTAATGAAAACTATGTCGAAAAGAATTATTATTTTTGACAGACTCTCAAAGCATCCAAAATTTTATAACCGATCTCAGAACAATACAAGTTTTGCATGCATGCATTAGAACAACATAAATATTTATATAAAATGGCAACTGAGTATTTACGTAAAACACTTATCTTTCATTATTTTTTTAGACATAAAGCATTAAAAAATATTTTTCTTTTTTAGCAAAATTTAATAAATATGTCGATTATTTTAATTATATATGATTTTAGGGATAAATTCACTTCTATAATATGTTAATTTCAATACCATAAATAGTAACTGGAAATAGAAATATATGGTTTAATTAATAATTTTTAAAATAATTTCAGATTTCTATATTAATTTTCCAAAGGGAAATTAAAAAATATATTTGTTATCAGTAAGAATTAGGACAATTAATCCCAGAATTTTGGGATTAAAAGTTAGTGATAAAATAGTTACTTATTTATGAAATTGTCATTATTTAAAATTTTTAAATATTTGTGATGTAGTCTATCATGATTATAATCAAATAAAAAGTTCCATGAAAGCACATGATTATCTCATGTTTTTCATGCGCTTCTAATAAGATAACATCTGTTAAAATTGAAACAAATCAAGAATCGTGTTTTGAAAAATTATTAATAATTAATTCAAATACAATTCAAATTTTCAAACATGAAAAAAATTGGGAATATTATTAATTATCAACAATACCCGCCTCTTCAGTGGAGTCCCAAAAAGATTTTTCATCATCCGCAAATATTTAGAATTAACTGAGATTTGGACTTAATAATGAAACATTAGATGCATGTTACGTTTTTTCTCTAAAAATCAATAAAAATAAATTTATTTAATGAAATACAATATCTATAAATCAAGATTCCGAAATTCTGGGATTAACATTTTTCAGACCCGAATTCCCAGGATAGGATGACCTAGTTAGTATTTCATCTATGAAAATATTACAATTAAAATCAGCATATTAATTGACAAATTTTAAATTTAATATTTCTAATTGGTTTAACTACTGAAAGGAAGAAATTTAATTACTATATAAATATTTTAAAATAATTTATTATTATATATGGCTTTGTTTTATTATTTTATTTAAATAATTTTTATAATTTGCCAAGTTTAGCTTCTTAATTTTTATAAACATTTTAAAAATAAATATAAAAAATGTTACGTAATTCTGTAAAACTAATTAATGAAGTTGGTCGATTTTCGAAAGTAATTTTTTAATTCATATTGTATATATTTATTTCTTTGAAATTTTGTCTATGATTATCAAGTCACGTATATCAATTGTTTCGTAATTCCTCTAAAATTTAGATTAATTATTCCGTTGCAGCAACACAAGGTCCGAGAATTAAGAAATTTGCAATTTATAGATGGGTATGTTATATGTTAATTCATATTGAAATAATGTAACTTAAAAAGAATCCTGACAAACCGAAAGAGAAACCAAAAATGGACACTTATGACGTCGATTTAAATGAATGTGGACCTATGGTTTTAGATGCATTAATTAAAATTAAAAACGAAATGGATCCCACTTTAACATTTCGAAGATCATGTCGTGAAGGTATTTGCGGATCCTGCGCAATGAATATCGGTGGATTAAATACACTTGCTTGCATTTGGTTCGTAATTAATTTAATAATTTCTATTTAAATTACTAATAGATACAAATTTATAAATATTTTTTTAACCATTAAAATAATTTAAATTAATCTTTCAAAATCGAAAAATAAGTTGATATATACTTTGAAAACAATTAATAAAGAATGTGTTAAAAATTGTAAAAAGTGTATTTTATTATTTCACTATTTCAATCTTATATTTTAGCGTATACAATTATTGAACCCTACGTAGGTGTTTAATCAATGCAAATTTTACTGTTTATATATATATATATATATACCTTCTGGAAATGTGTCCGTGGTGATTCATTTATTTTCCAGGAGCCATCAATTAGATACAGTTTCCCTTCCACAGGATCTAACTACTCGAAATTGGAGTCTCGCAAACCCATATCAAAGTTGATTGGTTTAACGTCTAGTTTGAGGATTTAGGGCATTATATGCAGCTGAATGAATCTGAGATTGGTGGATTCGACAAAAATGGAGATGCAATAGTCGTTGAAATCGACGAGAGTAAATATTTCAATAGAAAGTATCACAGAGGAACTTGGGGGAATGGCCAAAGGGTTTTTGATGGCGTTGAGAAAATCAGTGGGAAATGCTTCCTGGTAGCAGACAGATCCGCAGTTACCATGGAACCACTGCATACTTCAGCACATATGGTGATCGATGGTTATGCCGCATACAGAGGCATCTCAGGATTATCCAATGGTATTTGTTGTACATGACCTACATTTCGTCGATCCGAACGATTCTGATGTCCACATGCAAGTTATAGGAAATCAATGGATGCGGACTAAACGGAAGCTTAAACGTCAATTCGGCACATAATTTATTTATATGATTTGTAATACAAAATGGCTGCAATGAAATTATAAATGGTCAAGAGGGAGAATAAGGAAAACATTTATTATACTATATTATTGGGCCGCATTTGACAGTTTCTTTCTTTGGGGTAAATGCGAGCTTAGTGAACGAAATTGGTGTTATGAAGCTAGTTTTGAGTGAGGAAAAGAAAAGCCTCGAAAAAACCACCTGATAAAGGCAAAGGAACTCTTGAACAAAGCGAAACCTCGGAACAATATGGTTCTTCTTTGATGGAAATTTTTTTATCAGAACCAGTTTCACAACCCCCAGAACAATAAATGGATTGCCAGTGAAGGGGGTGTTATAGGCAGGGTATCAGGCTCAATTCGGATGACTGGAGTTTTTGAACGCCGTTGCCAGGCATTGGCTGGGCAGGGTGGTTTCTATGTGGGACCATATGTGTGGCAGTAAGATTCAGTACTGGCATCTATAGGAAGGCTCAAAAGTGATTTTTACGATTTTACAATCCCATCAAAATTCTCGTCGGGAATTCGCGTTTAATCAGATTTCTCTTTTTAATGAAGCCTGGAGTAAGTTAGTCCAACTCCGGAGCCCTGCTTTCTATTTGCTGAAAATAGTTTATTAATTAAGCTGTTGGAATACAGTTGTTAAAAAGTAGCAAATATATAATATAAAAAACTCGTAAATTATCCAAGTACAAGTGACATTGTATTGTTGTGCCTCTGACTTCCATATTAATAAAAATATCAACTTAATAATAATTGCCACATACATTGGAGAGACTTCCCGTCATAAATGTATTCGAAAATAGGTTTGTCTGATTTTAAAATTTTATTAAAAATTTTCGATAATTATTGGGAACGTGTGATTTGTGAAGCGTTATTGATAAAGTCATTAAATCCGAAAATTAATGCACAGAATGCAGTGAATACTTGTGTTTTGAATGTTTTTAAATAATTTTTTTGTATATTGTATGTATTGATTGTTGTTTATTGAATTAATTAATTAATAAAAAAATTTTTAAATTATTAAATTAAAGGTTAAAAAAATTTTTAAAAATAACATAATTTTAATTATGATTTTTAAAAAATGAAATGTTTTTATTGAATAATAAAAAAAATTTATAATGAACAAAATTAATAAACTTGCTTAATCTCTCTCTATATATATATAAAAGTTAATGGTTCCATCCATCCGAATTTTACTTATTTTTTTTTAATTTTAATTTTTTCATATTTTTAAAAAATTTTTATTTTATTTTTTTTTTTTAATTTTATTATTTTACGGCCTGTTCTCTTTTCTTTTTTTTATTTATTATTATATTTTAAATAAAAATTAATATTAGCCCCACGTTCTAGTATTTTTAATTTATATAGTTATTATATCCCACCTGATGATGACTGTCGAAATATATCGTGAAAAGAATGTTTGATTGTCGTTTTCTTATAATTAAATTATTGCCATGTATATTTAAATTTATTTAATAATTAAACTTAAAATATATTATTAAATTAATTAAATTAAAATAATTGTTTAAATATTCAAAAAGACCACTATTTAAAAAAGAAAAAAATTGTTAACAATTCATGCATCATTCGCTATTTCAATCGCTAACCCACATCAAAATCTATAAAAAAACAAATGCCAATATTCGAGAAGCTGAAATCTTTGTCTTCCAAGCTAACATCTCTGTTGATGACATTGATCATCGACACCTTCTATTTGACCAAAGAAATTTGCCTTATCAGCTTGACTGACCCATACGTCTTCGATTGCCAAAAGAAGTTGATGATCAAAGTTTTTCCAGATACTTTTACATCATATGATACTGGAGTCGATATGTCCAAATGCGAGTTCATCATCAATTTCAGTACAATCGCCAGATCAAGTACCCATGCTGGAGCAAATATTTTTATGATCGTTTCAATTTCGTTTTCAATAAAAACTTTATGCAAATTAATTTCGTGTCTCTATAATTAATTATCAGTTATTGATTATTTTTCCCATATGCTTATTATAAAAAAAATCGTTGTTTTGATTGTGTGTTTTGATTTATTCACTTCTGTGACATAAAAATCGCTAATTGTCTAAAGCTGAAATTTAAACATGAAAAAACCGCTATTTTTATGGATTATAATTAGTCAAATTATATACTATAGCTAAGATTATGAGCAATTCCATTAAGACGCTGTTGTATCAAGTCTTTCTATAAGTCTTAAAATGCTTATGGTTCAATCTATATTTTTGTCTAGATTAAGTTGTATTGTTGAACTCTTAATTCGTTTAATGCAAGCTCTCCTTTGACTCAATTAAAAAACTTCCATTTACTTGGACGGCACGCTGAAATTTGATTTTCAAAAAGCTCCTTTAGAATTTTTAAACCCTGCTCTCAAAGTACCTAAACAATTTCAAATAGTATATAAGAACACTAGCTCACTCTATATCTCTCCTAGCCAAATGTCTTCGAAATAATCAATTACTTCTTAACGTTCTTAAACAAACTTCTGTTGAGAGATTCCTCAAATGCTTCTATAATCTTAAGTTAATATAATCATATAACTCCCCACAAAATAATGAGCATTCATCATTAATATGTCTGAATAATTTGTGTTCAAATAACTCTTCGAAAAATTGATTTATTGGTATCATTGAGTGTAAGAATATTCATTTTCAGCAACATCGACAAGAATATTGGTAAAACAACGAAGATCTACCCATTACCACACATGCACGTGATAAAAGATCTAGTGCCAGACATGAGCAATTTCTATGCTCAATACCGATGGATAGAGCCATATTTGAAAAAGAAAATGGAAAATGAGACAGACATTGGTAAAAAAGTTAATTACCAATCTGTAAAAGATCGTGATGTACTCGATGGATTGTATGAATGCATTTTATGCGCTTGCTGTTCTACTAGCTGTCCGAGTTATTGGTGGAATGGAGACAAGTATCTCGGCCCAGCGGTACTGATGCAAGCATATAGATGGATGATTGATTCCAGGGATGAATTCACTTATGAACGTTTACAGCAACTAAACAATGGCTGGTCGGCATATCGTTGCCATACGATTATGAATTGCACTAAAACCTGCCCGAAAGTAAGGATTATTAATTTTATTGGTTTCATTAAATATATATATATATATATATATTCATAGACCATAAATTTTTATTCATTTTTACATAATTTTGTTTTCTTATCGAATTAAAATTATTCGTTTGAATATTCAATTGTATAAATATTTAACAATCAATAAAAATATATTCTAAAATCCAAAGTATAAGCGAATGAATATTTTGATTTAATGAAGTTTTTCTTGTTTTTTTCGAGTATTATATAGCCAGTTATATAGCCAATGGAAAGATACTAACCAATCATAGTTAGCTTTCGTACAACGACTAACGATAGGACGATGTAAAATTTGTATTCTAACTTTATTGTAGTTCTTGAAATGTGATTTTACTAATGATTTTACGCATTTTTTTCTGTTTTATAGGGTATCCATTTACTTATTTGAGCCATTTTTGATAGAAAATAGAATTATTTGATATATAAAATAAGTTATATGACTAAAGTCCATTTATTTGAGTATTTCTAATCTGTTTTTTTGTTTAATCAATCAACTAAATTACATAAAATCAAAACTTTCTATGAACATTTAATTTCTCTTCCAGATTTTTAAATAAAATATTATTAAATCACGATTTTGTGACTTTTAATAAAAACATTAAATACCTCATTTTCACTCATTGTTTCCTTATACAGTATATAAGTTTACTTAATCGAATACAACAGGCATTTTCTGGAATTTCCGTTGTCTTGAAGTTTGAAACTGCTTGTTACTTCATTGGAATTTCATTTTTTATATCTCAGATAACTAGCTCGCTTACTGTTTGTTTAGGTTTTTTCCCGCTGAGTCTCGAAAATGATGATTAGGGAACACTTATTCGCGTAGTTGAAGATACACTGTGTACCATTTTAAACTAAGTTATAAAAATTCCTGTCCTTTGTGCAATGTGCAAAAGTCGTAAATCATGTGAAAAGAAGTCGATAATAAACTCCAATGCTACATAAACAAACAGGATAAACCGTTCCGTCACTCGCCTCTCCCTTGCATCTGCTCCTGTATCAGCATAACGTTAATTTTTATTCACTGAAGTAATATCAGTATTGCACGCGTTAATCTCTTTTGAAACTTGGTCATGCTTCTTTATGATTTTTAAAGCGATTTTTCAGCTGCATTATTTCCTTGAGATTTTTTTTTATATAGTAAAGATATTCATTTTTCTTGGCGGTATTGATTTCGAGATAGTTTTAAAAATATTGCTTCTATAATCACTTGAAATGTTTTTTATATGACAGCATCTATCTTTTCCATATTTCCGTCCATATCATATGTTTCTAGCGACTTGATGACTCTTGCATTTATGGCTTTTCCTTAGTTAATGTGTTTTAGGAATTTCTGCGAATAAGTAAGAATTACAGCATAAAATCATATACACAAGCGACATACGAGATATAAATCATATAATACGTTAAAAATGTTTCATCGGTTCTGTTCTCCACCATACAATAGGAAAAAAACTCCGTATCTCCTCCTCACTTAACTTAAGTTGCAAAAATGCACAAAGAAATCAACATATATATATATTGATTAAAATTGCATTGGCGTTCGTCAGACACAGAAAACCATGCTTCAACATATTTGACATCGCAGACAAACAGAATAAGCTTTTTTTCATTTTATTTGGCATTTTACGCGAGGCTCAATTTGGATAAATTAATTTCATATTAATCATTTTAAAACAGGGCCTCAATCCAGGATTGGCTATCGGAAAGATCAAAGTGATGCTAATGAATTTGAATAGTTACAAAAGAGATGAAGTGAAAGCATGATGATTTGGAATTTATTTCAAAATCAAACTGCCGCTTGAATTTATCAAAATATATTCAAACAAATTTTGCGTAGAAATGTAAATTAGTTTATCATTTGTTTTTTAAATCTAATTCTGAAAAATACAATTGAATTCAAATTATATAATTATATTTCTTCATTTCCATTCTTGGCTATTTCTTTTCTTCGTGTTTTCAATGTTGAACGCTTTAATTACGATGGATTTTTTCCGTTTCAATGTTTGGAATTTTTAAACAAAAATTATATCATTTTGTTTTTGTTGATAAATAGTGATAGTAATCCATTGATAGTGTAATTTCCACGGTCTGCAAACCATTGCTAAACACTGCACCTAATGATTACTTGGATTTTTCGTGTTACCTGAATTTTGTTGTGGTTACATAATATGCACAAATAAATTTAAATTCAGAGGCAAAACTGAAAAATTTTAAACAAAGGTAAAGTTAATTAAAAATTAAATAAAATCAATATTTTACAGAGGATTTGTGAATAAGTAGTAAATAAATAACAAATTTAATATTCAAAAAGTATTTGTTGATAATTCAACATGTTGCTGACATAGTGAGGCTAGGTGGTGGATAATTCGATTTTTCTAGGAGATTAGGAAACCGTTGTTTGGTGATGAGTGACTAATTTCTAATGGTGGCTTACTAAAGCAGATTGAACAGCAAACTTTGAGAGAAAATTAAAGATAAACTGTTAAGAAACAGGAGAAATTATGAAAGCCTTAGACAAATGGTCAACTATTATAACAGGTGTGGATAGTGAATTGTCTATAAAAATAATTGATTCTGAATTAGATGTATTAATGACAATAAAAGTTACTATTCTTTGATGTTCAATCAAAGGGATGCGTGGGGTCTGAAAATTAAATCTTACTGGAATATTTAAAAAAACCCAATAATTTTATCATCGGTAGTGCAATTTCATTTGATAATTGTGCTCGAATTTATTAAAAAATTGACTGAATAATCAGCAAAGATATAGATTTTTTTATATTCACAAATTTATTTACTGATTCATAGTCAATTTTTTAATACATATAATTTCATTTGAAAAGAAATCAAAGGTGAAAATTGAAAGAAGTTCTTAAAATTTTGTCAAAAGTATTTCTTCTTCGTTTTGATTTGAATACAAAGTCATCAATATATTCATTTTTGTATGCATCATCAATGTAATTAATATCTGCTTCTAAATTCACACTTGGCATAATAATTAAACAAATCTCAGTAATAACACGTTTCCAGAGACATTTAAAAATTAAAATTTCCCACAATTTAAACAATTAAATTTCAAAATATTTTTAAAACATTTGAGTAAAACACGAGTGTAAAAGATTTGCAAATAAGATATTCGATAATTTTGTTCGAATTAACATTACAATAAATAATTGTCATATCTGCTCCAATAGTCTGATAGACTGTATAGTCATTATACCAACGAAAGCACCAAAACTTTATCTGGTGATTGTTGAAGATCTTGACCATCATCAAAAAGATCATTACCTAATAAGACGAAGGGTTCAGTTTCTTAAATGGCATATTTGCTTTATTGGTTTTGACGCGATTTAAGGATTGGGAAGTTTGATGTTACTTTTTATATTGAATTGATTTTGTAAAAGTCCGGATTATTTAAACAATGGTTTATAATTTTATTTTAATTTAATAATATAAGTTAACCCTTTTGCGGACGCACTTTTTTAGTGGCTGTTCCCAGAACGTCACTTGCCATATCTTTTACATTTTTAAAGATAATGAAATTCTGAAAACAGCAAAATGAAAGAAATGCAGTAATTATAATAATTTAATCATAAAATGATGATGCACATTTTGACGTGTATTGCCGTTATGACACCCATGACAACTGAAAAGTTGTGGTAAGAGGCATGACGTCAATATACGTCATTGTCCATTAAAGGGTTAAGTTCAATTATTAAATTGATAAAAGGAGTCAGAGGAACTGCAATCGCAATTTCTCTTATCTACAAATTCAAATTTCTAACATTCGTTTTTTCCTAATTAGATAATAATAGGATATATTTACATTGTTTTGAACGTTTATTCCTTTAAGCCAGTGGTTCTCAAACTTTTTTGATCACGACCCAAATTTTTGACATTTCATGCCAAAAATTTTATTGCGACCCACATGACAAAGATTAATTTTAAAATAAATGTTTATTTAATGAGAATAACTCTATTTAACTCTAGTTATTCTAGTCATCGCGACCCACCAAAAATTCTTTCGCGACCCATAGTTTGAGAAACACTGCTTTAAGCCATTCAATTAATGTTCATATGTCAACGAATTCTTGTATTATTCCCAGCTCTAGTTTTTCTTTTCTAGAGTTTGTTAAATTTGCTCATATTTAGTGAAATTGTGTGTTAGAATAATTTATTATATTGGTAATAAAGAACATGTAAAGTCAGATTAGAAACCTCATGTTACCGAAATCTTCAAAAGCAAAACATTCATTTGATTGAAAAGTAATAGAAAACCAGTTTTATTATAATTAAATTTTACAAATTAGTCGCTAGTATATATTTGTATCAGAGCATTTTGGCCGTCTTGTTTCATTCAAAAATATTAAGAATATTAAAAAAAGGAAAAATCTTTTTTCAGTGATACGGATGTGCTTGTTTTTTATTGCATAATAATTTCAATCTCGCTGCACTTTTTGACACTGCTGGATGTGTTAAGGCTGAAAAAGTAAGTACACATAAATAAATGGTGTTGAATGGCAGAAGAATATTCAATGCCATATTAGAGATTGTGGGAAATTCAGTTTTAGTTCCGATCCAAAATTTAGTCAAGGAAAAATCTAGTTTTAAGTTTGATTCGCTCAAAAGCTCAGCGAACTCCTCTTGGGCTTTATATGGCAGATGATCAATCTCATTCAGGTCAATCAAAAATGGGGTTTAAATCCAAGTTAATTTTATGACATCAATATTTGATATAAAGTATTTACGAAAGTTTGTTTCTAGAACTTTTAAGTGATCCATAATAATTTTTGGGATAAAATATTTACAATGATTTTTCTCGATTAAGAAATTATCGATACTGAAAAACATTTCGAACAAGCCCTTTTCCACTCTACTTTTCCAAATGTTGATCGTTTTAATAAAAGTTTCAATTTTATCGTTCGAAGTAAATATATTACAATTTTTTCCTCGAAGAGACAAGTTGAGATCGTTTAATTTCTCAAAAATGTTTGATATATAACATAACTTGGATAGACAAATGTCATTTTGAAAATATACAGCAGGATCACATTCTTGTTCAGTTAAAAATATTTCGATTTCGTCCTTCAATAATAATAATCTTCTTAAACTCTGACCTTTTGATAACCATCTCACTTCTGAATGTAAAAATAAATTTCTATACTGGGAATCTATATCCTTACAGAGATTTAAAAATAAGCGGCTGTTCAGAGCACGTCTCTTTATAAAATTTATAATTTTAACAGCATCCTGAAGCATATCTTTCAATTCTTGAGATATTTTTCTTGCTGCAAGGGCCTCTCGATGAATAAGGCTGTGAGTAAAAGTTATATGATCGTAATTAGCAGCTTTTAAAAATGATTTAAAGCCAATATTTTGACCCGTCATCGATTTTGCACCAGCTGTGCATATTCCACAGCAATTTTTCCATTCTAAACCTCCGGTTTTAAAAAATTTATCAATTTTACAATATATGTCTTTGCATTTAGTGTGGCCTGTCACTGTCAAAGGACGGCAAAATAACAATTCTTCTTCGAATTTTTCATTATAAACGTAACTGGCATAGACTTACAACTGAGCTAATTTAGTAATATCAGTTGTTTCGTCCAACTGAATTGAAAATTTTAGGCTTTCTTCAATTCTTGTAATAAGTTGCACCAATTGATCATTCTATTTGCGACAGTGTCGTTTGACAAAGGAATTTGTCGAATATCATCGCCATATTTATTTCCATGTAATATTTTTACCATTTTAATAGCAACAGGTAATATAAGATCTTCTACGATTGTAATACAGTATTCTTAGCAATACAGTATGAAATTTTGTATGATGCGAGTAAATATTTTTCATTAATTGTCAAAAAATTTTCAAAAGATTTTCTTTCTTTATTTAAAAATTTTAAAATTCTTTCAAAATATTCATTTGGGTTATTGGCACATGAAGTATGATTTGATTCAAAATATCTTTTCAATTTTGATGGTTTTGTGTTCTCTACAGCTAATATTTCATAGCAGATTAAACAAAGAAATTGTTCATTCCCATTACAATTTTTAAATGTAAAGCCAAATTGAAGATCTCTATTTGTGAGACTTTATAGCATTGTCATCCGCGTCATCTCCTTTCTTACTTATTTCCAGCCATTTATCCATTGTCAAAATTATTTAAATCCTAAATATCAATAAATATATAAAACTAACATTTTTCATCTAATAATTAATTAAATTATTCTTGTGATTTTACTTTGTGTTGCTGTTGAAAAAAGAAAATGACTAGTGAAATTGCAAAAACACTACATTACATCACACAATAAAAATGCAAAATATCAAGTGCCATGTAAATTCAATTATACGAGACAAACTTTACTAGACTATTACGCAACAATGAACATGTAAATAAATCTTAATATATTTCAAACAAGTATTATATTTTAATGAAATTTAAGTACTGGAAATCGCTAATTAGATCGTTAATTTTATGACAATTTCGACAATTATGAAATTTTATGTACTTGGATATTTTATAAAAATTTCACGACCCCATAGTTTAAGAAGCCCTGATTTAGACCTTAGAAACTGTTAAATCTTTCCTTTTTAGCTAAATTAGATTTTATCGGATTTATGATGAAGTAGATTAGCTAAATAAAATGTGATATTTCTTTTTGTATTTAGTAGTTATTAATGATTAATAACAATTTATGCTACATTTTTACAGAAATGAAATAGAATTCCCCTCGAATGCTTTTGCTAAAAGTTTTGAAATTTACTAAAAGCTTCATTAGTAAGTCTCTGGCCAAGTTCAATGATGTTAAATGAAATTAATTGTTTAAGTTTGCTAATTACACCACACTGACCTTGAAATCTTTATAAAATCATCGTACAGTAACTAGTCTCTCTTAACCGCCAAAATCGGGACTATGAAAAAAGGTGGCGGATTCTAGAAAATGGCGGGTAAGATAGTAGTTACTGTACTACTATTTCTAATTTTTGAAAAATTTAGTGGATCAAAAGGCATTTTCGAAATTTTAAGATAACCTAAGCCTTTTGTAAATATTCCTTTGAAAAATAGAAATAAATCATTAGTAGACGTGATAAAAATAAGATAAAATTTATTAAACTCAAGTGAAATTCTACAATTCATTATAAATAAGCATTTTCGATAATTAAAAGATCGAAATTAAAAACAAAATAAAAATTACAATGTTAAACATACAAAAGTTTTCATTCCAATAAGGAAAATAAAAAAAGCAAAAATTTAAAATTCAAAATGAATTAATTTAAATTTGTAAAATTTTGTTTTCTCTTTAGCGTAGAATTGACATAATCTTGTTGTTGACGCTAGTCAATGTGTTTCGATATTAGATTTGAATAATGAACAACATAAATTAGACCAGAATTAGAAATTAATCAATTGACGTCCCATTATTGGCTGTCCATAATCGAAATAAGTTAAGAGAAGAAATCTTGTTTATGCGTTATTAATTTTTACAAAATACGGAATTGTTGAAGAATTTATAATCTTTTCGATCGAAAATCTGGCATTTTATTAGCAAGCGTCAGGTATGAAATTCCATTGATATATAGTTTTCTTTCGTAATTGTTTTGAATTTCTAATTCCAAAGTCCTTTCCCAAATATGGCAATGTTTCGAATAATTCTGATTCTAATTCAATAGTAAATGAAGATTTAAGAATTATTTTTCATGGAGTTCAAATATTAAATCATTTCTTTGTTAGGCAGGTTCTTAAATTTTTGAATTTGGATATTTTCATCTAACAAAACAAACATTTTATAATTTTCGATCAATAAGGAAAATAAAAATGAAATATTTTCATTTCCATTAATTTTGAAATGTTATAAATTTTGGATTTTGTTTTCAATAGGAAATTTTAGATTTTTTCATTCGTTTCAAAATTAAATTTTGTGTTTTGTTTGACTTTTGAATTGTTAATAAAATTCCAATGAGAAAGTATTAGTTTTATATAATTAAATAATATCAAAGGATTAATTTGTAATTTAGTGAAATGGAATATTTTGAAAATTATCCATGATAGTAAATGGAAATAATTAAGAGTTTTCCAATTTTTCGGATTTCGATTCAATTGAATTTTCAGAAACTGATTTTATCTTGTTGTAAATTGGGGAGTTTTTTTCGGGTGGGACTTTGAAATTTAGTTCACTATGAACATAGCCCAGATTTTCAATTTGTCTATTTTCATCACCAATATCTTGATATTTATATATTCCTTCACAATTATTTGTTGAGAAATTGGTAGTCTTTATTTTTGTTGAATTGTCCATTGTGATAAAATATTTGCCAAAATTTTCGTTTATCGAAACGGTGAGGTGTTTATATTTCAATTTTGACCGCTGTTGCCAGTTTGTTGTTGATGCGTTTTGATTAGAATCTGGTGTCAAATACAAATTTGGTGACTCATTTTCATGGTCAATTGTCACTTTAGTCGTGGATAAGCAATTATTAGCAATATGGACTGTATTGTGATGGTGTTCGTATTGAGAATAAAGAGCAGAATTAGAACTTGTGGTCTGAGTTCCTAAAGCCTCTGACGGATACTCCATTTTTTCAGTCTCTATTTGAAGTTCTATCGAAATCATCAAATTTGTCGATTTTTATTGGACTTCTTTCTATTATTGGATCCTCTTTTTTATTGTTAACTGATATTGTATTTTCGCCGGCTTCTTCATAATCTTTTACTAATGCACTGATATTATATAGAGCTTCTGTGAATTCACTTTCATCCATACCTTCTCCAATAAACCAGTGAACAAAAGATCTTTTCGAATATAATAAATAAAATCTATGTGTAAGTCTTTGCCAAGCTTGTCCTATGGCTGAGGTATTGGTTAACATAGCTACATTCGTTTTGGTTTCAGCCAAATGGCTTTCAGGAATGATTATTGGTGAAATAGCATTTATTCCTACTTTGAATCCAGTTGGACACCAATCAACGAATTCAATACTTTGGTCTCGCTTGATGTCACTCAAGGCTAAGTAAACATTATGTGGACAAACATTCCCTCTAAAGAATAATGCGCATGACATAAATTTACCGTAAAAATGATCGACTTTCATCATTTGATTACCTCTATCAAAAACCATTTGAGTTAATTCTTGAACTGATAGTTCTTGATGATCTGCCCTTGCCTGATTCATTATAGGAGCAAAATTACACAAAGGAAAATGAATTCTTGGATAAGGAACCAAATTAGTTTGTAGTACAGTTAAGTCGCAATTAAGAATATTTACAAATCGAACAGAGGCAGTAACTGAAGACACCACTTGTGCTATCATCCTATTTATAGTATTGTAAGTTGGATAATTTATTGAGAGATACTTCGAACATATTTCAAACATTGATTCATTGTCCAATAAGAGTCCTACATCGATATCTTCCATACAAAAATGTTCTCCTAAAAGACAATTATAAGGCTCCACTGTAGACGTAGATAAAGTTGGAGATGGATAAATAGGTATTTCTACTTTTGGTATTTTTACATAAGAAGAAAGTCCTTCAAAAATTGCAGAGGTTAATCCTGCTCCTGTACCACCACCCAACGAACGTACAATCAGCATTCCTTGTACCATGTCACAACGTTCAAATAAATGTCGACATTGGTCGTTTATTGATTCTAATATTAATTTTCCTACTGTAAAAAATCCTCTTGAAAAGTTATTTGCTGCATCTTCATGTCCATTCAATAATCTATCAGGATGAAAAAGTGTTCGAAATTTACCTGTTCTTATTTCACCTAAATTTAAAATTTTATATTATACTACTTTAATAAAAATAATAATTTTGTAAAATAATTGACATAAATTTAAAGTTTGTACTAATGTCCCAAAATTGCTAAATTCTGCAACATATTAGCACGTGTATTTTGGTTCTATTAAAATTTACTAACGCTAGAGTTGTCATTGGTCACCATTAATAATTTAAGATAACCAATGAGATGGTCAATCCAAATTGTAAACAAAAGATTAAAATATAAAATTTTAGCGTTTTTGAAATAATTATATAAATTTATAAAAAATAAAGTGAGTGAAATATAAATAAGTTAATAAATATAAATATAAAAAATAAATGTAAAATAAACCTATGACATTTGGTTCCAAGTCAACGAATAGAGATCTGGGCACCCATTTATTTGATGAGACTTGCTGAAATAGCGTTTCCAAGCATTCATAATTTGATTTCTCATCAGTGAGATTACCTTCATATCGACACATTGTGTTCAGCACAGAATAACTCCCACATGGAAATGCCAGTTTGTACTCCAGCTTGGCCAATAAACAGCGAAATTATTTCCTTCTACAATAAAAGTATCAGAAAGAATAATAATTTTGGTGCTTATATTTTACCATTTTTAAAATTGATAAAAAATTCCCTGTTCTATGAAGAAATCAAAATATCATTCGCATAAATGGATAATGATATTGACAATCGTTAAATAATAATTTTTATTATTTTTAATTTAATAAAGTTTTGTAGTTAACTCATTACTTTCCACTGTACTCACATGGGGACACTTGTTAAAGGCGTGATTTCATGTTTTTTCTATAATGATTGCTTAACTTACCAGTAATTTTTTTTTTGTTAAAGCTCGTAACAACATTCTTACAATTGAAATATACTTTATTCCCACTAAAAGAAATTATGTGCAGGAACTGCAAATCTCACCCCGAGACACAGGCACTGCAAATCTCACCCCGAGACAGGCACTGCAAATCTCAACCAGAGACACAGGTACACATTTTTAATCACGGCCCAAATAAGATCAACACTAGGCGAAATAAACATACAAATATATTAAAAGTTGTTGGTGATTATTTACCTTTAGTCGACATAAATGTAGATATAGAAATGCCTCCAGTAAGAATAGAAACAAATCTTCGACCAGATTTACAAAATTACAAAAATTACAAATTAGCAAAATCAATTAAAAATTAATTAAAATTCGAAAAAAGTAAAAATCAATATTTTTCTGGAGTAATGAAATTTCGAAGACGTATAAAATAATTATAAATTTTGGAAAGGTTCCTGGAAGGGTCAGGAACCAAAAAACTAATAAATTAATCAATTAATTGTGGTGGGTTACCTGTGAGGAAAACCTTTCACTTTTGTGTGTTGGTTTATTCGGCAATTTTTCTGTTCTCCTTCCCCTAGCAACCGCACATAATTTTTTTATTAGGCCACTAAATGCCCGTCGCAAGTGACGTTGGTGCTACAATTCAGCGGGTGGCTATCGGCAAAAAGTGAGCTCTACCATAAGCACTACTAATGACCCGATAAGCCTCTGGGTTCATGGGCTACCGTCGAAGGTATAGGGCCCCATTTTCTCTTGTCTTCTTATCTTTTTGATTTCCCTGCGTTTCCTGATTATTGCTGTCCACTTTGATCTACTCTGCTAAAACATTCCCTGAAAACGAATTTTAAAGATTTCAAAAAAAAAATGTGAGGTGATGTGATAAATGTTTTCTGTCGAATTTTTTCGATTAAGTTAATATCTTTTATTAATTTTTATTGAATTTTTATTTAATTTTTAAAGATACTGATTTTATAATTGTTCTTAATTTTCAACATTAATGAATGCGTCTTAATTTCAATCTTCCTAAAACTTCAAATCCTTGATTTCCAGACGAGAGTTATCTCAATGGTGGGCTTATTTTCAGTTTATTTATCATTATTTTACAACGATGGATTCCTAAATGAAATGGCTTTCTACGTTTAATTAATTAAATTTACACCAAATTCAAATAATAACAATAATATAATAAATTTATTTATAGAAGAGCGCAAGCAATTAATAACACTCAAAATTTTAATGTTCTCTGGAGCTATTGGTATTTTTGAAAGCAGAGCTACGATGGTCATGGCCGGAAAGAGTTCGTTCTGTGTATATGTCGCAACGCGACCGACTCTTGCATCCACGTGGAGTCCGACTTGAAGCTCCAGTATCTGTTGCACCTGCTCTTGGATCGTGAAATTAAGATCGCGAATGAACCCTTGATCTTCGATCCGAGATTTTTCAATGGTTTCAATCCTTTGATTCAGCTTTTTTACATGTTCCGGGTGGAACCATTTCACCTCCATCCTACGATATTTCCGAACTAGCGACTCTGCTCTTGCTGTGTGACGTACCGCCTCTGGCGTATATCGGGCTACGTCTTGCCGGAATTTTTCCATTAGATTCACTATAAATAGAGTAGTTATATTCGAGTTAATAGCCCGGATGGTATTCGTACTACCATCTATATTTATCCATAATAAATGTCAGGAAATGACGCTACTTTTATTTCAGTGATTACTTTCTTTAAAAAACAAAACGAAGTTGATGAAATGAACTTTGGTTTTAATTTAGAAAAACATATTTTCATATTTTTGTTTAATTTTTTCTGCGATCTATTTACAAGTGCTTAACTGTTAAAACAATTACTTATCTCAACTTATCGTTAGAAATTTAATCTTTTTTTCTATTAAATTAAAATCCTTGTTATAAATTCAAGATGACTCTAAGAGAAAATTAGTTATAGTAAATTAAATTTAAAATCTAAAAAAAAGGCTTTCGTTCTGGATGTTCGTTGTTTTCTTTTACTTTTTTATTTGATCGGTTACCACTGAGTTCGTTTTACTACCATCATTCGACACTATGGAGAGCTAAATACCCGTTCAATTTGTAGCTGTTCTTATAGGAAATATCTTTGTCCAGCGAATTTTATCGTCATTTCTATATCAAAAATTCTTGTAAAAAGTTTAAATTTTCTTTATTTAAATTTACGAATTCATATAAGTGGTAAATATTGCAAGCTTACCACAATATCCAATCCGTCATTATTGTCGATTTCATCTTTTACATAATTGTCCCTGGATTGATTAGCTTGAAGACTTTCTTCGCGGATGCTGACCGTCAGCTTTTCTTCCAGAGCTCAATTTCTTTGTGTTCTCCAAAAAACTATATCATTATCTTGTCGAGAAACTAGAGTAGTCGAGTTCTGCATACCGGTCTCACTCGTACCTTTTCCACTAGACCACCAGGAGTAGGTAAACTCCTTCCGGGTAAATAAACTTTCATGTGTGTCTATTGCAAACTTTTTCGATCATTGGTTAACAATAGTAATGAAAACATTCCAATCGTTTTTTGTAAGTTTATTGTAATTATAAGAAACACGAAAAACATATGTTGAAGATATTTGGAATCGTTAATTAACTGGGAAATTTACTATACTTGTGATCAAGATTCATTAAAAATATATTTTACTTATCAAACTTTCCTATAATAATTTATGGTGAAAATAATTCCGTAAACTTAATGGGGTGCAAAAACAATGTAACCATTATACTTGAAATTAAGCATAAAATCTCAATGGCAAATCCAAATTCTGAAATTATGTTGTAGCCATTTGATATGCCATTTGTCCCTGAGAAATTGATCCGAATTGATCCTGATTATTCTAAAACATTTTATCAATTAATACATCGATCATAATAATTGATATTTATATCTTGATTCATCCCTTTGATTGCTTCCTACCTCAACTATGCGATCTAAATCAAATGAACTAAAACCGATTTTACTTTTAATTTTTTGGAAAAGTCTGATAAATTATCGATTCTCAGCTTTCGCTTCCGTCGTAAACTTAGATGCGTTCGATTTGTTTTTTGATTGGATTCTTTACTTATCTCGTTTTCTTCTCTGCTTTAGTAGATCTTCGCCTTTATCTTTATTTTCTTTATTGTAAATTCTTGCGAGAGAATTGATATGGGTTCAGATCGTTTGCTGGATATTCTTGATAGCTTAGGTTTCAAATTTTCTTTTTCTGTGGTTCCTTCCCTTTTGTGTTTTCGAGTTCTAGAGATTTTTTTCCTTTGTCTGTTTTGTGTTGTTTTCTGGTTGTTGTTTTTGGTTGAGGTTTTTGAGAGTTTCTTTGAGAGCCTTTAAGTTTTTTTAGATTAATTGTTTAAGTTCTTATTTTAGTTTTGTTTTTAGTTTTTTAGAGAAATTGTAAAGTTAAGTAAAGGACCTTACACTACCTGAGTTTCCATCGACAATTATTTTGCGGGTGTCTAGTCTCACCCTAATCAATTATTGAATAACTTTTAGTAGGTGTAAAAATATAATTTTTCCAAAAATATAATTTTCTGGGTTTTTTGTATGTTGTTTTCTTTTCTCCCCTTGTTGAAAAATCGCCTGTTCTTTTTAATGCTCATTCACCATCTCATTCTCTCCCTGTAACTGTTTTTTCGGGTATTTTTGGTGGATTTTGAATTTTTTTATTCCCGATTTTTTCTTAGTTTTTACTAAGATGTTGATATTCATGCTTGATATTCTTTATCTCTACTAATTTTCTTCATTTATCTGTTATTTATAGGCCTTATTTACATTGCATTCAGAAAATTTCTATTTTTTCTATCATTGATTTTTTGTTCTAATTATCGATTCTTCATTTGTTTGGAAGCTGAAAAATTCTAAAAGTTTTAATTAGAAATTTTTTAAAATTTTAAAAATATTTTTATCGAAAAATATTTTAAAAGGAAGATTGAAATTGATTTAAATAACAAACAAATAGAAGATAGATAATCTTGAATGCATAATTTCTTAAATAAAATTTATGGAGGTATTTAGTAATTTACAAACCGATATTAACATTTTAACGGATGAGAATCATAATATTTTAAATTGTTATTTTTATCTTATTAATCTTTTTTTGTTTCAATTAAATTTCCATTATATTTTCTCTCCTTTCTCAGTTTATTTTATATATTTTTATTTAGTTCTGGTAATTTCCTTTCCTAATTTATATTTTTCGTATTTTTTATTTAAATGAAATAATTTAATTATGTTTGGCCGAACAATTGACTATTAAAACAAGCCCATAAATCACAGAGAATCTTGCTGAACGTCAACTAAATGAGGAAATATATAAAATCAGATAAAAACCAATTCGATTGAATGAGTGTCTTAAGCTAGCCTAATTAATCGATAAATTATTCACCAAAATAAGACCCAATATAGTATGATTAACAAATGGGACAGGGGGATGGGAGGATAATTTACATAAATGCCAGTGATCGACTCAAACAAAAAGTGCAAAATTGAATTAAATTAAAATAAAAACTAGAGAAGAAGTGATACCAAGTTGTTATTCAAACCAGATTGTGTAGTGATAGTAATGTTGAGGTCTGTAAAAAAAAATAATTTTAAATGAAATTTAGGTTAATAAGTGAAGAGAAAAGACAAATAAAAGCGTGATCATGCACAGAATTGATAGTAAAGGAAAGTGTGATGGAAGCGGTATTAGAAAATGCCAAAAGCAATTACGAAAGGCAAGATTCCGGAAATCCGAGAAAAATCAATAAATTGAAGAATCATCGAAATCGAATTGTGAAAACGGGACAGGTATAGAGTAGTTAATGGTCAACAAGATGATGGTTAGGGATTTATCAGAAAATGGTTAGGAAGGGTCGAAAAGCATTCAAATGTGTAAAAACAGAAAACGTTAATTAATTAATTGGCTAATAGAAAACCCGAGCTAATGGGAAACCCGAGATAATGGAGAACCCGAGAGATGAAGGAAACCCGAGCTGGGTAAACAAGAAGAAAAGTAAACAGAAGGAAGATTTGGGCCCATCAGCTTGACACAATGATTAATTGGAAAAGAGCAAGGAGAAGATAGTGCGTGTAGAGAGGCCGGACGGGCCATTAATTATATTGGTTCGTTGGACCATTATGGGCGACAGCCGAAGCAGATACGTGGAAGCAAATGTCAAGTGAAAGATTGGCTCAGCATTAACCATTTTCATCCCGATTTCGAGGAGTATATAAGGAAGGGGAAAATCAGAGCAAATCGGCATTTTGCCCCAGCTAGGGTTAGAAGAAACCGAGTTAAGAATAGGTAAAACGAATTAAGGAGATTAGGGAAAAGAAGACATAGAATAGGAATACGGAAAGGTGAAAAAGAATCAAATCAAACAGAGAAAGAGGAAAACGTGGGTCAAGAGAATCTAAAGAAATAAAAGGTAAATATTATCTATTTACAAAGCATCAACGCCGAACGGAGAATCGGTCAAGCGTAACTTTGATTATTGATTGTAAAGTGGTGAGAAAAAATTGTGAATTTTGTTATTTCAATATACGTTGGGTCGTTATTGTTTTGATTTAAAGGACACGAGGAGTCAGAGGTAACCGACTTAAATTAACCAAAAACCCCACAGTAAAAGGGGGATATACATTGAGTATCTACCCGATCAATAATAATTGTCAAATAGTCAATTATTTAGGGTTTTGTTTGTTGGGATTCGAGTTTTATTTGCTTAGTTACTGAACACGAGAAGCCAGATCGACAGGTCATTCATATAAACAAATTATTACCCAACAAACTGTTCAACATAATATGATATAATATTATAAATTTAGAATACACACGTTTGTAAGAGATAAAATCATTGTTAAATTCATTTTTCACCTCAAATAAATTTTTTTGATCAGTTTTAAATTCTTTTGACCATTAAACATTTCTGATATTCTTTTCATTTTTATGACGTCTCTTTTAATGATGTTTCTTATTAATGATTGCTGCAGGCCCCTAAAAAGAGTATTCTTTACTAAGTATGTTTTACTAAGAACAACTCAGCTTGGCAGTTGAAAAACACATACTGTTCAGCTAATTACAAAACAAAGATCTTTTCTGTGAATGACGTCCACGGAAAAAGTTATCGGAAAATCAAAAATTGATTCCAAAGTTATCAACCAACTACGTAGTCACTCAGTAATGCGCAACATTCTAAATGATGAATTTTGAAATAAATACAAATAACAAACTACTGCCTATATAGAAATCCGATATACTGGGTTCATTAAAAACTTATCCAATATTAGACATTTCTTGAACTGTTGCGATTCTACTTATTCTTCTTTGTATATGAATGTTGCGAAATTTTAATTTTTCGGGTCAATTTGGGGTTAGTTTTGACTTTTCATTAAAACGAAAAACATCTTATTGGTCGATTTACTCGGATTTCTAGCATTTCACCAGTACAATATTGTCAGACCTTTCCTTAAGTTAAATCAGGGTTAACTTGCGTGACATTCAGTCTATGTCACACTCACACAATCTTAAAATTATGTGGACTGTGTCTAGGACAAATGAAATTACAAACTCGTGGTTAAGCAACATATTGAATTGAAGCAGATAAAGAAACATAAATCACGACTGAGATACCCAGAATTACGCAATATACGTAAATAGTTAGATTTCTTAATTTCTATATTTTATAGGTAAATTTCTAAATAGATTTAAATATTCTAGCTATAAATTCAAAAATTGAATATAATGTACATATCGAACTACTTAAAACAGTGGTCTCCAGCCCGTCGATCGCGATACCGTAATTTCTAATTTTTAATATATAATATTGACAAAATATTGAATGACAATACTATTCAGGAAAACACTGAAAAAATAGAATACTAGATTAAAGTTCTTTGTGCAGATATATATTCCCTTGGACCACAAAAGGCTAGAGAGATCACTGACCTAAGATCAGTGGCGTACCGTGAGGCTCTTGCGCCTGGGGGCAACTGAGAAATTAGCGCCCCCTTATATATATATATAATTTAATTTTTTTAAAGAATATTAATGACGAATAACGAAACAGGTTTAACAGATTTTAATAAAAAATATATTAATCTCTTAGATCTTAAGAATAATTTATTACTTAATTTTTGTTCCAAATTGGCTTCCCTAATTTTGGCGCCCGGGGACAAATGTCCCCCCACGCCCCCCCCCCTAGTTACGCCACTGCCTAAGATATATGACGACCCTTTCGAGTAATTTTGGGTAACATATAATAAATTTAATTAGCTTTGGTCCAATTTAGCTGCTGGTTAAATATGATTAACTAACTATTGTTCAATATTTTTATTTAAAAACTTCAAGACGTTATACATTGTAAATTTTATTTATATTTTCAATATCAATTAATTGCATAAAATTAACTTCATTTTCTTGTTTAAATTCATTTAGTAAATATTAAATGGCATATGTTCAAAAATTACAGAAATTAGGTCAAAGTATATTTTAAATGAGTCGTTTGTTGTATTAATTCAATTTATTAGTAACTTTTGATTATGGAAAACCTCGATTAGAAAAATTTATTTCATATGCAAAAGTTGAAATGCGGCCTCCCACACCTGGTGATATACCACAAGCAGCCATAGGGTTGGCAAAAATTTTTAAATCTGCTGTCACTTTTAAGTGGACATCCGTGACAATGAAAGTAAATATTTTTCACATTTTGATAAAAGTTTCATTTTCTCCAGGAAGCAATTATCAATGGAGCGATAACCGCTGAAGTTGTATTTTGGTTCTTTGCAGGCGAAATAATTGGTAGAAGATCATTTTTTGGTTATAGCAGAATACCTGGATGTTATCGTGTTCCAGGTGTTTTCGACTAGATCGGGGGAAGAAAAATAGTTAAAAATAAAATAGTTATTAAATTGTTGAATTTATGAAATAGAAAAAAGCAATTGTCTTAAACATTTCTTTTTTTCGAATATAAATTTATAATTCATTTAATTATGATCTATAATTAATTTAGCCATTTGGAATTATAGAAATTGAATTCTCATTAGCTAATAAGTATAAATTAATCAAGTCAGTGGTAAAAGATAATTGTATGGGGCCAGCAATCTAATGGAATATTGTTTGCGTATATCATACATCTTAAACTGAATTTAATTAATATTATCAAAAAAATTGAGAATATTTTGGCATTATTGGAAAATCGGGTTCCGTTGAGGAAGAACAGTTGATTGCTGTGGTAATTCATGGCATACAGAATGGATATTACAATTAGTGACATCAGTAATATATTAGAAAACTAATGGCTTAAAGACATGCAATATAAGTTATATCATGGGTGTGTAACATACGGCCCGTGCGAGACCCTCGGTTTTCCATTGCTAATTTGTGAAACACCAGCTGAATCAAAGTGATTTTACAAACAAACCTGTTTCATATCCACACACCTGAAAAGTAGTGTCACCCAAAGAGTTTACGAAAATGTGAACGACTGGTACAAAAATACTTCAAACGCGACCTATAATCTAATCAGGAACTTGATATATTTTAAGCAACCGATGAACATGACGATTGCGATGTGGCCCAACGTATTTTTGCGAAATTTATTTTAAATACAGTCGATTCCGTTTAATTGGGATAAATCTCAAAGAACCGAAACCAAACCAATAGTAAATTTATGTTTAATTGGGACAGTAAATTTAAGATCACAGCACATATTATGTTACATATATTCTCAAGAAAAAATATGTACAAAGAATTTGATATTATGCGTTGTCTCAAAGCGCGTTGACGCGGCGCCAAGCCACGCCGATCTTATTCAGTTATCAATAAACCTGGCGCGTAACAACTGTCTCATTTGTTGCTTATTTTTCAGTCACCAATACACCTAGAATTTCCAAGAATAGATAGCAATTTACCATGTTATGATGATAATGAAGACTGCGAGGATTCAATTGTAGAAGGCATTAAATCAAAACATGAAAAATTAGACGAAGATGATGATGATGAGTCACCTGTGCCTGTGACTAACCAGGAGGCAAAAAAATGTATGGCCATGTTACAACGTTATTTTATGCAGGAAGAAAATGAAAGGAGCCCTACATCCACACTGACTATCTGTGCTGATTTTGTACAAGTGAAGTGTTACAAAAACAAAAGACAGGCTACACTTAACTCATTTTTGCATTGAATTAAATTGTAAGTACCTACCCATTTATTATTTTAATTAGGAAATTTTTTTTTCTTAAAAGTTTTTTTGTAATTTATATGATAATTTATATTACCTATATGTAATTTACAGTTTCCAAGAGTTTATAAAATAAAATTATTGAAAAAATATGCATTGCTTAATTTTATGTGTGTATTACTGGTTAATCAATGAATTAAAAAAATGTGAAATTCGCTTAATTGGGACAAATGCCCAAGTCCCGATGTGTCCCAATTAAGCGGAATCGACTGTATATGCACGTAGATTTTGAATCTTTATAATAGGAAATCTTTGCTATGATTGTTTTCAACTCGCCTGGAAAATTTTAAAAGTTTAAAAAGTTGTTTTTTTACATTAATGTAAATGACAATATTATCAACGAGAATTTCAAAGATATGGAATTATCAAAATTTTATGCATCACTAAAAAGTGACAAATTTTCAAATAACCCTTTGCCACGAAAATGTTTTTTTTATTTCAAAAACTTACATTTGTGAACAAACTATCTTCTGCATGAACATAATAAATCAAAGTATTATCGATCTCATCTGTCTGATACCAATCTGGATTTTATAATAAGGATTTCAACAAGTTTTTACTCCGGATTTCGGAAAACTAGTTAAAAACTGTTTAAAATTTCAAAAATATTATTAAATTTTATATTTTAAATAAACTGCATATAAAGTATGTATTTATCTTAGTAACTGCTAAGACTTATTGCAATTAACTAGAGTTACTAGACAGTTTATTGATACTATCTCAATATAATTATTTTAAATTTGTTAAACATTTGGTAAATTTATTGTCTATATTCCTGTAATTTTATCATGCGACCCACCAAAAAAAAATTAATTTCCGTCATCACCCGTGCACTAAAAGTTACCCACTCCTGAGGTCTATAAATAAAACAAACATTCCGTAATATATCGAGATTTGATGGATTCTGTTACAATCACTATTAGGATTGTGAGAAAATGAATGCAATAAGCATAGGCGTAGTAAGGGGATAGGCTTGTAGGCTGCAGCATACACTCATCGATTTCAAAACCTCGTTTTGAAATTTTTAAAATTAAAAATAAATTTAAAAATAAAAACAGAAATAATAAAAAGGAGGTTGCTTCAAAAAAATTGTATTATTGGTTTTATTAATACTGCAGAAATGCACATAATTGTGTTTTTAGTGTGTGTCGCGCAGTGACTACAGTAAACCCTCCAACTGCGCGGTAGATACGTTCCACAAAAACAACGCGCAAACCGAAACCACGCACTGTGAACCCGATTTTATATGTAATTATGGGGTTAGGTTCCAGATATTACAAAAATATTAAAAAATATAATAAAAAGTCTTTATTCAACGACTAATATACATATTTACATTTATATAAACATAAAAACTAATAAAAACAGTCTCAATTCATTGCTTTTACATAATTAATATTACTATTATAAAAATTAATAAAAAATTTAACATAAATAAAAATTATAAAAAACAATACAAGAACTAAAAAACAGTCTCAATTCAACGACTAAACATAAATAAAAATTAACATAAGTAACGTTATATTAATCACTGCTACATGCTGATGAGCTTGATTCTATTGGCTGTGATTGTATAATTTTTTGAAAAAAGCTTGTTAACACTGATTGCTTACCAGCTTTTTGTTTTTCTTTATAAATTTCAGCATATGGTGCTAAAGCTGCTGTCAGATGAATCACTATTTTCACTACCATATGTATTCGTAGTTTTACGGGATTCACCATAAAAAATTAAATTGACATGATTTTTCTTGTTAAAATACACAAAAACAAAAAAAAAACCGCGCAGCTACAAATTTTTAGCGCGCAGATCGAAATTTTGGTATTAAAGGTTTGGCCGCGCAGTTGGAGGGTTTACTGTATACAATTCAGATGCAAGTTTAGTCGTGCACATGATCCGTATGTTTGTGCGCACCAGAAATAAGTTTAGGCGAGCAAGACACGTTTGATAGTCAGTCATCAGTCAGTAGATACTGTTTTATTCTGATTTCATTGTGTGTTGCGATTTGATGAGAGTTGACTGTATTGTACTGTTACAGTTTTGTTGATAATTCGTTAATCGTAAGTTTAATAAATATAAATTTTTATTTATTTTATTATGAATGAAAATTGATCTTGTTTGTAGTTTATTAGGGATATTTAAATAAATAATTTATAAATAAAATATATATTATATTATAAGTATATCAAGTATAATAAGTATAAATGCTGACAAGCATAATTTTCATTATTATTAAATTAATTAATTCGCCATTGAAATCGGTTGTTTTAATAATACCAGTTTTAGGAAATCAATTTGTATTTGAATATATCTTTAGGCAATTAGACTTCAATTATTAACATAGTTTATAATTCTAATTATGAAAAGAATAAAGAATAGTGACAAACTAAATGCTATTAAGAACTTCTTTAAACGTTCGAAGGAAGATGGCGATTCAGCTACGAGTAGTGGCGCTTCCTCTGTTTCCGAATCAGTAACCGATGCAAACCCCAATACCGATCTAGGTTCCACTAGTATTTCTAATACAACCGAAGTTAAATTAATTCCAAATGAGAATATTGTTCTTGTTGATAATAAAGATATGGGATTATATATAGATGATAAAAAGCAAACCTCATTAAACGACGAAGAAAGAATTGACTTAATTAATTACTTTTGGGTACTTTCTATAAAACATAAATATCCCGTCGTACAAGATGGGCCTTAGAATCGAAATTTTCAACATAAGTGACTGAAAATCTATAAATGACTGAGTTATTCACCAACGAAAGAAGGAGCATTTTGAAGATATTGTGTTTTATTTCGTCCATCTACTCCATCCTTTGAACTTGGTGCATTGGTAATTAAACCATTTACAGCTATTATATATAAGAACGCTATAAAAATATTTAAAAATCATGAAAATACCAAATATCATAAGCTTTCATTGATCACCGCTGATAATTTAACTAATATTATTACCAAAAAGCAGGAAACAATTATCATTTAACTCAATTCAAAACGTAAGGAACTAATCATCGAAAATAGAAAAAAGCTTAAGACAATCATACAAACAATAAGATTATGTTGCAGACAAACAATGGCATTTCGATGACATCAAGATTCTGGAAGGACATCTCTTACTGAACCAATTGAAAATGACGGTAATTTTCGTGCTATGCTGCGTTATCAAACCAACTGTGGTGACGTACTTTTAGAGGAACATTTAAGAATTAGTGCCAGTAATGCAATGTAGACCAGTCCCGAAGTAGAAAATAATTTAATAAATATTATGTGTGTGTCTGTGTGTGAGAGTGCGTGTGTACATGTGTGCATGCAGCATGTTGAAGGGGTTTGTGACCTTTGTTCCCATTGCTGTTCATATTTGCACTGCAGACGTTCATTATAAACTGCAATATGTAAATAACTACCGGACTGTAGACTTTTGGTAGGCCGAGGTATTTGGTGAATTAATACAATCGAAAATTTTGCGTAAATTTAACAATTCGGATTTTTTTTCAATAGTGGCAGATGAAACTACTGATATTTCCCAAGTCGAACAGTTTTCTCTGTGTATTCGTTACGTTGATGAAAATACAAGATTGCGTGAAAATTTCCTTTTTTGAGGCGTTCAAGCTGTTTTAAAAGAAAATTATACACACTGTGTGCCACATAGTCTAAATCTCTGTTTATCTGATTCTTCAGTTGTCCAAAGAATCGAAATTCATTTGGTGTTCTTTCGGAAGTTAGCGCATTTTTTCACATATCTACTAAGCGTAGTGCTGTTCTTAAAAATGCAATTCACGAAATGATGCACAATTCAAAGATAACTCGAATAAAAACTTTATGTGAAACTCGTTGGGTACTGCGACATGAAGCAGCTATGTTATTCAAAAACTTTGCCGAGCCGATTTTTTCTTCTCTTGAAAGTGTCAAAATGGATCATAGTTCGGAATCGTCCAAGAAAGCCAATTTATTGTTAAATAGTATACGCACGTTTCCTTTTCTAGTTTCTATTTTTACTGCTAGCAAATTAGTTGCCTAACTTACAAAATCTCCCAGTATTTACATAAGAAAGAAATCGATTTAATGGATGCTGTAATGCAAATTCGCAACATTATTAGCGTTTTGAAAGAAATGAGAGTATACAATTCTGATAGCCAGAATGAAAGATCAAATGGTTTTATGCATGATTTAAAATCTAACACAAAAAAACAAATTACTAAGAACCATTGAAAGAGAAGTGGGCACAATCTCTAAATAACAAAGCAGACAAACTAAAAAACGGACTTCATAAAATAACCTTGACAATTATATCGAATATGGACAAATACAGCCACAAAAAACAAATAATATGTTGCAAGATCGAAGAAAGAGGTTAAAGCGTTATTTAACGACGGTGCAGATATAAATATTAAAATGTGAAGAGCTGATATAGGAAAGTAAAGAGCAAAGTGAAGGTCATCTGGACCTGAGGTGAAATCTTGGAGAACGAATGACAATATACAGATTCGATATTATGAAGAAGGACTTTTCCACATATTTACTTAATGTTAAAGTGTATGAAACAACTTGGGCTGAGTATGTTTCTACAGAAAATGTATTGAAATATATAAAATAAAAATACTATTCCTTTCATTAAAAAAATTGCCAACAACTTTAACTTACTCCAGAGCGTTCAGGAGTGGATCGATTGGAAGAATGATTGTGTAATAGAGCATGAGAGTGGTTAAGTTTGAAAATGGGCCTTTGAGAGAAGACGGAATAGTAATGAACGAGTATAGCGAGGAATATAAAGTTATTTATTTAACTGAAACAAACAAAATATGGAGGAGGTACTACTTATAACAGATGGATAAGCTACATGCAAATGGACTTATTTTGTTAAGATCATAATACAGGAAGATGAAGTAAAGAGTTTATATCTTTCGCTCCCACTCATATATATGATTCTGTCGAAATATATTGTAGTAAAATATATATATTGGATTTGGTGCTATTCGTTATATTTAAATCAATGCCATTATTTAGCGATTGTTATAATTAAAAGTTTTGAGAAAAAAATAGATGGAAGATTAAATTTAAAAAAAGAACAATTAAAGAAAATTTTAGAAAAGAACAAAAGTGTTCACTAGTTATAAAATGGATATTGGACTAACCAAAGCTGATAAAAATATAATAGAAATAATAGGATTTCAATGGGATTAGAACGGTGGTGGCCAACCCAAATCAATCGATGGGCCAAATTTTAGGAAAAATACTACCACAGCCACAATAAATTCATTTAAATAAATATAACTCGTTTTTACGATTCAAGTAAACTTAGAATCAATTTTTTAAATTAAAAACATGCTTAATTCGAATATGAATTCTAAAAAAAGATAATTATTGATTTGATGTTTAAAATTGTGTCCGGCCACATCAAAACGCTTCGCGGGCCACCAGTTGGCCATGGCTGGATTAGAAGATGTAAGAAAAATAAGAAGAATTTAAAAACCTAAATACAAAATAATTCAATATTAAAAAAACAGAAAAAGAAAAAAACGGCTGCTTTCGGTTTCTTTTCTGCATCGCCATAAAGTCATAAAATATAACAAAATATTTTTTGTGAAATCGCGTTGAAACTCACTGACAAGGCCACTTAGGTTTAAACTATGATTAAAAATTTGAAAAAAAATTCTAAAAAACAATCTAATGAAAAGATAAATTGACTAAAACAAAACAATAAATATATTTATTAATATCAAAGGAGTTTAGTTCTATTAGTAAATATTCACATTGTAAAAGTACACATTATAATCAATCATCATTATATTCGGCGGAAGTTTTGCATTTCAGAAGGTGTAATAGTAAACTTTTTAATACATCTTTTAATTTCCATTTGATTACGAACAGTGAGAAACGAAGGGAGCATTTCTATTTTATAGCAAGGAAACGATGACAAATCCGGTAGGCCAGAACACTGGGTCTTATTGACAAGGAAATGTGTCACACAGAGCTGACTAACCGGTTCCGACAGCGGTACAACAGAACCTCCACCGGCCTCAATAATTTTACACATTTTTTCGTATTTTTCTTTCTTTTCAATCAAACACACCTTCCATTCTTTGAAAGCGCCACCACCGATTTCGTGCCAATGTTTCGATGCGTCAAGAAGTGCTAGGAATATTTTCCCATAGGTTTTAGTGGGGTTCATTTGAAGAAATTTCTCTTTTTGTGAACCACCCCACTGAAATTCGGATTCTTCTAGCCATTTCCCTGCGGAAATCGATTCGTCGAGATAGGATTTGTGTAGCACCCATTTGCCAGCAGCGATTGCAGCAAGGTATTTTTCATTGAGACACGGTTCACCACAGATCAGATGGGTCATTATCACGGAAAAATCACCACTCAACTCATGAGAACCTCCTAGATTTCTAATCTGTTCACCGTAATATTGTTCAAGAGCTTTATCGATATTGGTAAACATAAAGATTTTTTCACTACCTAACTGGGTGTTTTCAGAAGAAAAAGAAGGAGACAAGTCGTGCTTAGGGGTGGATTTCTGCTCATAATTCCATTGCACTTGGTTATTCTCACTATGGGATTCTAGGGATACCCTTTTTTTCGGTTCCGGTTGATCATCTAAATTTGTTATATTCGACAAGTTTTCACTAGGTTTTCGTTTTTTCGTTTTTGATTCCGAATCTTTGACATCTAATAAGTCATTAATGTAAACCAAATATTTATCTTCTTCAACCAGTCTCTTTTTACTGTTACATTCCATTAACCAATCACTGGTTACTAAGATTTTAGAATCTTGAACAGACTTTACAATTTCATCGCGAATACGATTAGATAAAGGTGAGTTTTCATTAGGTTTAGGACAGCAAACTACATGGGTTACAGTCTGAAATTTTTAATAATAATTAAAAAAATTGATAAATAAAGAATACAGACAACTAAACCGAGATCTCAGTAATTTTCATGTTACGTAATTTTATATGTAAAAATTCAAAATTTCTCATAGTTGATAACAATAATAATAAATAAATAATAATAATAATAATAATAATAATAATAATAACTAATAATAATAATAATAATAATAATAATAACTAATAATAATAATTAATAATAATAATAATAATAATAATAATAACTAATAATAATAATAAATAATAATAATAATTATAAGAATAAATAATAATAATTAATAATAATAATTAATAATAATAATAATAATAATAATAATAATAATAATAATAATTAATAATAATAATAATAATAATAATAATAATAATTAATAATAATAATTAATAATAATAATAATAATAATAATAATTAATAATAATAATGAATAATAATAATTAATAATAATAATAATAATAATAATAATAATAATAACTAATAATAATAATAATAATAATAATAATAATAATAATAACTAATAATAATAATTAATAATAATAATAATAATAATAATAATAACTAATAATAATAATTAATAATAATAATAATAATAATAATAATAATAATTATAATAAATAACAATAATTAATAATAACTAATAACTAATAATAATAATAATAATAATAATAATAATAATAATAATAATAATAATAATAATAATAACTAATAATAATAATTATAATAAATAATAATAATTAATAATAACTAATAATAATAATTAATAATAATAATTAATAATTATAATAAATAATAGTAATAGTAATAATAATAATAATTAATAATAACTAATAATAATAATTAATAATAATAATAATAATAATAATAACTAATAATAATAATTAATAATAATAATAATAATAATAATAATAATAATTATAATAAATAACAATAATTAATAATAACTAATAACTAATAATAATAATAATAATAATAATAATAATAATAATAATAATAATAATAATAATAATAATAATAATAACTAATAATAATAATTATAATAAATAATAATAATTAATAATAACTAATAATAATAATTAATAATAATAATTAATAATTATAATAAATAATAGTAATAGTAATAATAATAATAATTAATAATAACTAATAATAATAATTAATAATAATAATTGTCGAACCCATATCTTACGCAAAAATTTTTTTATTCTACACAAAGAAACAAAAAGCAATAAAAACACCAAAATATTATATAAAAAGCAATTAAATAATGAAATTTAATTATTGTTTTTCTAAATTATCTTTTTCAGCCTATTTTTACAAACTCTTTCTACTATTATCCAACTTCCTTCTTCATAAAAATCTTCCATTTTTCTTTTTCTTGTTTCTGTGTTTGCATCAAAAGATTTCTTAACCAAGACACGCTCTCCAGGATTAAAAGTAATAGAATGATAGTGAACATCTGGTATATCTGTTTCGATAATTTTGGTCAACCAGGCTTTCTCGAATAATTTCACTATTTGATTCAGCATTAATGCTTTCATTTTCATTGCTATTGCCATTATTATTGGTGTTTAAATCCCCAACTAGATCAGTATATTCATTTGATTCATTTAATTAAATCTATAAATTTGTATTAGTAATTTTTTTCTTTTTGCGTAAGATATGGGCGTGCGTAACATATGGGTTCGACAATAATTAATAATAATTAATAATTAATAATAATAATAATTATAAGAATAAATAATAATAATTAATAATAATAACTAATAATAATAATTAATAATAATAATTAATAATAATAATAATAATAATAATAATAATAATAATAATAATAATAACTAAAAATAACAATTAATAATAACAATTAATAATAATAATTAATAATAATAATAATAGAAAGTTAAATGTTAAAAAATGTCATAAATAATAATAAATAATGACAATATGAATTATTTACCTTTGAATCATATACCCAACAACAATTCCCACCGAGATTTTCAATAATTTCCCGTAATTTAAATTGTTCAGGCTGTAGCGATTTACAAATGTAAACCACAACCGATTCCAGAGGTTTTGACACTTTAGGAGGATCGATTTCGGATAAAGTCGTATCTAAAAGCGGTATTCAATAAACAAGAACATTTAGACAATTTAGTTTAAAAAATAACGAAATTGCTATTAAATATAAACTGCTTATCGGTTTGTGTTTATAAAATAAAATTTAGCGTAACAATTTAGCGTTCTCCGCAATTGTGCGGGTCAATGAATTAAAGATCGGGTTCAGTAGCATGAGATATATGGGATTTTGATGCATGTGTATTACTGTACGTTGGTATGATTGTTTTTTTTATTATCTTTCCAAGGATTTGAATTTCATTTGATATGTTTCTTTGATGTTGATATCCACCTATTTATTATTTACAGACCTAAAGCAAACCGTATGGGAATGCAAGCGGCCTGAAGAAAGGAGTAGGCCAATCCATATGTCGCCTACTATGTACCTGGATTAAAACTGATTACGAACAGGAACGTTTGAGTGGAGTGCGAGAGGATTTCGTAACGGAAAACACTATTCTCTGATATTGAACACAAACGAAAAAAGTATGGAATTATATAACGCTAAGACCATATCATAAAAATATATCGAAATATGAATTCTTGAAGCTTTATTAAAATTAATATGAAAGTTCCGAAAAGAAATTTCAAATTGATTTTTCTTGAGATATTTTTCCCACGACTTTCTAATA